>JAOTAV010093609.1:0-11248 GCA_026546445.1 Cyclargus thomasi | reverse complement strand
TTTTTAATTTTTTATTTTATAATTTATAATTTTTAATTTTTATTTTATTTTATTTTTTATTTTAATTTTAATTTTTTTATTTATTTTTATTATATTTTAATTTTTATTTTACCCTTAAAATGGTAAGTTAAAAAAATAATTAGTCAAAAGGATCAATAGCACGTGCTGGTAAAGTAAAGAATCAAACACCTAAAGTAGAGAAACAAGAAAAACCAAGACAGAAGACTGGTAGAGCCAGAAGGAGAGAACTCTTTGAAAAAAGAAAGGCTAACAATCTTTTTGAGACTAGGAAAATGAAAATGAATCCACAGGCTCACTAAATAAAGAATCTTTATTTTTATTCTGTTTATAAAATAATAAAAAATAATAAAAAATAAAAAAAATAATTAAATAAATCAAATAAATCAATGAAAATAATAAAAATAAATTAAATTAAAAATAAATTAATTAATTATTTTTAAGATATAAAATTAAAAATTTATTTTAAACCTTAAAAATGAAAGAACCTATAATACACCCAACCAAAGACACAGAAAACATAAAAAACACTTGCGATCCTCTTTACTCAATTAAAAATGACATATCCTCAATAAACACAGCCATAAAATCTATGTTAATAAATTTTGATAACCTAACATTAGAAGATGAATTTAATTCTTCACTAAAAGAATTGACAAAAGAAACAAATAAAATTATTTCTTTGTTTGATAATTTAGTTAATACAATTAGAATGAATGTAAGTATCTATGAAAAGTGTATGAGACAGGTTTATGATATTAAGGATGTTATTGATAAGGTTGATAAAGGAGTTAATGAGATTAATGTTGAGACACATTGTTTTAGCAATAAGTTTAGAGATGATGTAATTGATTTGAAGAATAGGATGACTGTGCTTGAATTAACTATTCTTAATTAAAATTTGTAAATTTTGTTTTTTAGGAAAACTTTCTCTTTTTTTATGATTTTAAAAAAAATAGATTACCTTAAAAAATTAAGTAAATTTACCTTAAAAAATTGAGTAAATTTACTACAAGAAATTATCCCAAGAAGTTAGTAATCTACTTTATTTTAGATATTTTAAAAGAAAAGAAATATATTTTTTTTCATTTTTCTTATTAACATTTATTTTTTATTAGTTTTTTAAATCTGCTTTATTGACTAAATTATTAAAAATTTTACAGAAAAACAATCAAATTTACTTTAAAAAGTTAGTTAACTGAAAAAAGAAATGTTAATTTTAGAAATTTTCTGTAAGTATCTTAAGGAATAATCATTAAAAGTTTTTTTTAAATTTAATTTATAAAATTTTTGATTAAACATTTTGTTAGAAAGTAAGTTTTAGTAACAAAAAGCATAAGTTCGACTCCTTAAAAAAATGGGTTTAATTTACTTATTTTTTATTCAAAAATAAATAAGAGGGAATCCTATGCCTGAGAAAGTAACAAAAAGATTAGATAAAGTAAATTACAAATCATTTTACCTCAACCACCTGGTTTTAGGGTTGTTCCCTTCAGGATACAATAGAAAGCAAGTTTTTATAACGAAAAAAAGGTTAAAATAAATTTTAAATTCAGCGAGCTTGGGAGGGTTATGAGGGATAAATATACATTTTAAACAGTTGATAAGCTTTAATTTGAATAATGAATAATTGTAAAAAAGTTAATTATTTGTCATAATCTACCGGTCGCATCTTGTATAACAGGTGTTGGAGGTAAAACTACTTTATGTTAGTAAAATAACTAAAGCTTTGAAACCTTTCTGTTTATTTAAGTTAGAATTGTCTCTCTTATCCTTCATCGGTAAAATTCATGATTTATTTAAATGCTAAATAAGTTATTTATTTATTCATTTTGAGTAATGAAACATTACATATTCAATAAAAAAAATTAACTCGTCTTGAAAGTTTTTTATGTTTAAAAATTTTATAACGTATTTTCGGTTTATTTATTTAAAAATTTTTTAGAATAAATCTGATTATACATCAAATATGACATCATAGATTGAAGATGTAACAAGCCAATTTACACCAATACTGTGTTATAAGAGTAAAATAAAACATTTATTCTAAAATTAAATAATAATACTTTTTAATGATTGAGGAGTTTTAAAACATTTCAAATGTCAAATATCAAGTAATTTTATTTATTGTCCTAAATTTTAATTTTTAGTATAAATGAATTAAAAAGACAAAATATTCATTCATCATTAAAAAAATTATAGAATAAAAGAAGGTAAAATTTGTAGCACCTTCTTTATATCATAATTACTTTATGAGATAATTGGTTTCGCTTTTACATTTTATAAAAAATCTTGAAAATAATTCTATACATTTTATAACATAAGTATTTCAAGGACAAAAATTAAGCCGCTTAATTGGATCGAAGAAAAAACTTCTTGTTTTTTAAAAATTACTTATTCATCAATACACTTTTACTAAATTAACATATTTCTAAATAATTTTTGTTTAAATTTGAAAACTCTTAACAAAGATACTTAAAATAAGCTACTTTTAAGAAAATATTTTAAAAAACAATATTTTTTTAAGAAGAAAAATTTTTTTAGTGTTCTAAGAATAAAAGTAAATATTCTTAGATCATTGTTTAGTTATAAAAAAATTAGAAAAATCAACCATTAAAAATGTTTGACAAAAATTCAAAAAACATCTTCTACCCTGCAAAAATAACCTTAAAAAACTTAAAACTATCAAAGCTTTTGAAAAGAGACGATCCATTAAACTTACTAAAAATGGTGTTAGAGCAATTAAGAAACACTATTGAGCTCATAAAAGATGATTTAGATTTGTTAAACAACAAATCAGAACAACAAAGAGGTATTGATGGATTGGTTGATGATAAAACTATGTTACAAGGGTATTTAGCAGACTTAGTAGATACAATCGATATGAGCCCTGAAATAAAATCTAAAACACAGAAACTTATGTGTGATTTTGAAAAGAATGTCAAGGATACTTGTGAATGTATCTATGGGATTAAAAGTCAGCCTTCTAAAATCGAATTTTATAAACAGAAGTTGATGGTATATGTTGAGAAGCTTGATGAAAATGTTTCAGGGTTAGAGAAAATTATTTTTTCTGAATAAATGAGTGGTAATTAAATTCGAATGAAAAATTTTATATCAATTTATTTTTCACACATATTTAATATTTCCGATCTGTAAATTATAAATCATTTAATAGGATAAAGATTAATGTTGTTTCAGTGTTTTTTGAATTAATTTTTCTTAATCTTAAAACTAAAAATAAAATAACTTTTCAGATTTAATATTGTTTTAATCTAAAGCCTACGATATAACAATCTTTAAACATGTTCCTTCCTTTTAAAAAAATTATTATATAAAAAATTTGAGACATTTTACTTGTTTCTTTAAAAAATTAATACCAAAATCTTTTCGATAATTCACTTTTCATAAAATAATGTCACTAATAAGATATGTAAAGCATAAGAAATTCTAAGAAAATGTTTTAAAAAAATCATTTTTGAATTATTATTTAAGAACCGTAATTATGTAGCATGTAATTACGGGCTAATTTTCCATAAAGCTGCAACATATAAATAAATATCTGTGTTTTTTTATGACAAAGAATTTTGATAATATACCAATTGAAGCCAATACTTGGAAAACGGGTGAGCAAATTGGCTTTTGTGGTTTTGTTTGTTGAATAAATTGTTTTGTATGATTATATTTTTAAAATTTAACTTTTTGTTTTAAATCGCTTAACAATTTTTAAATTTGAATAGAAGTATTTGTAATGGCTGTATATTATTCCGTCCCCAAAATATTTTTAAATTACCCTAAAATATTTCTAAATTACCCTAAAAAATATCATAAATTCCTAAAATATCAAAACTCCACATAAAAATTACCTTAAAATATGCTAAAAATTATATTAAAAATTTAAAAAAAATCTTAAGATAAAAAAATATCCTATAATTCCCCTAAAATGTAAATAAATTAACAATTCAATTTAATTATTTAAAGTTATTTAATGACCAAAAAAGTTTTATCAATTTATTTACAAAATTAAAAAAAAATTTTTATTAAAAAATATTTATTCTTTTTTCATTGATGCTCCTCTAGGAATGCTTTTTGGTCTTCCTTTAGAAGGCTTGTTTTTTAACAAAATCTGATCTACTAGATTACCTTTTTTGTTGGAATTTAAATATTTTTAAACATGTTTACAAGCCTTTTTCTTTAAAAAGTTATAGCAAGAACAACTTATATCAGCAAAGCTTAAAATAGTTTTTGATGCTTTCAATACAGAAAATGAATTTACTATCTTTAAAAATATCTTGAAATTATCATAATTGTTAATTAAAATATTTCTTTTGATATTTAAAATGACTTCTGTGTCAATAAATTCATTGATGCTTAATATTAAATAGTGATTCTCAAGTTCTGTATTCATTAAAAAATCAAATATAAAATCATTATCATTATAATATTCATTTTTATCATATATAACAGAAATAAAATTTGGTGGATTGGTATCAATTTTGCATGCTAGATCGTTTAATATTTCTTCAAAGGCAGCAAATAGATCAGGATAAGATTTTTTGTTCCAGTTAAAATACCGGTCTTTTAATATTTTGTTAAAAGATTCTAAGGAATTGTTTGTACTGGGGGTGAAAATGCTTACGCCTTCATACCAAGTATTATTTTTATTCAAGTAATTCTTGGTAAAGATTTCTAAAGCAGTATCCAAAGTTAAAAAATTATCATATTTCTTCAGAAATAGCGACTTTCCAATGTTAAATTGCTGTTCACTAGATGATAATTGCAAGATATGAATATCCTTAGACAATTCTTTTAATATATCTTTAGGCTGGGTTGCAAACAGTTTATGAATATTTCTCCAAACATGGGCCCAACAAATTATGTGCTTCTCTAAACTACCATTCTTGAGAAAAAAAGCAGAAATTGAAGGAGCAGCATCGGAAATCAAAAACTTGGGTGCAAGATTATGATGTAAATGATTCGCTGTTTCTTTTATTTTTTTGTAAAACCAATTAAATGTATCTGCAGTTTCATCAGATGCAGAACCTATTGCTAATAAAAAAAACCTCCCATTGTTATCAGTATAGCCCCATATAAATACAGGATGGTTTTGATCATTAAGACGGTAAGTTGTATCTACATGTATATTTTGTATTCTTTCAGCATATTTAAATAAGGAAGAATGCATAAAAATGAATTTAATTTCCTGTCCAATGTTTTCATGGAAAGCAATTAACGAGCTGTTTTTCTCTTGCAGATTTTTACAAATATTAATTAATTGATGTGTTGTAATTTCTTTTTTCTCTTTATTTTTTATATAGTTTAAATGCCTTGAAATTTTTTTTTCACTAAAATTAATGTTATGTTCCTGTAACTTTTTTTTTATAAAATACGGTTTATTATATTGTAATTTTTAATCACATTTAAAATTGATTGTGTACTGCTTTCGTTTTTAGAAAGCTGTAGGTTTGTGCAATTTACAGTGTGAGTTCCTTTTATAAATACAGGTATTTCTGTAAACTCCTCGTGAAATTTCATAATCTTCATCATTGTGTTCACTTTTTCTTTCTTACAAATTGAACAGATATATTTGTAATAGATATATTTTTGTCCTTTGTAGTGTTGTTTTAGGTACCATGTTTTGCCTCCAAAGCTTTTTAAATCCTCCAAGCTTCGTATATTTCCATAAAATACCCAAGCTTTATCGTTTGCGATATTTTCATTCATAGGGTAAAAAAATAATTAAAAATATTTTCTTTTTAGGGAAATAATAGGATATTTTTTGCATTAAAATTTATTCAAATTATTTGGGGTAATTTTTAGCATATTTTAGGGTAATTTTTATGTGGAGTTTTGATATTTTAGGAATTTATGGTTTTTTTAGGGTAATTTAGAAATATTTTAGGGTAATTTAAAAATATTTTAGGATAATTTTAGATTTATCTCTATTTGTAATCGTAACAATTTAACTTAAACACGATCAAACAATAATTTTTAAAGGAAAAGTTATAGAGTTAAAAAAACAAACAAAGAAATTTATTCTAAAATTTAATATATTTTTGATGATAAATTTTTCTTATCATTTTTTTATATTACAAAATTAAAATTAATCATGCCAAACAGCAAAAAGAAAGTACGTAAAAAATCATATTCATCATATAAACACCGAAAACCTACAACAAACTGTCAGTTGGACAATCCAGATAACAAAATAGCATATTTTTTTTATATCTCAAACGAATATTTACAAACATTGTTTATTTCTTATTTTATTTTAAAAGTTTATCCATTAATAAGCTACGTTTACTATGCTATCATCTACATCACTTTAAAAACCATAAATCTGTTCATCAGCTTTAAAATCTATAAAAAACACTACGTTATTTATAACTGGTTATTAAGATTAAGATTCTATTTTGACGATATTATCAAATTAACATTTATTGGAATTTTTTCATTTTTTTGTATCAAACAATTAATTAGAATCTTTAAGTTTTGCATTACAGAATTAGATTCTACCATTTTTGCTGTATTGTTGATAGTATTAATTTGTTCGTTGATTTTTGTTTATTTGTTTGTAAAGATAATATTCTATTATTTTAAACATGCATATTTTTTCAGCAAACATACTATCATTGAAATTTATAGGTTTCTACATTTTCGAATTATGATTCTTAGTTTTATTTACTTAATTTTGTTTACGTCAATAGAAATTCTTTTTCTCCAATCTAGTTTTGTTTTTGGTATGCTGATTTTATTACTTTTAATAATATTTGTTGCGATTATTTTTCCATTGTTTCTCTTTAAAGGTCTTCATTTCAGAATGGATTTACTTGACGATATTTTGTTTGAATCTTCTTTTTTGTTGTTTTTTTGTTTTTTGATTAATTTACTTGTTTTTTGTGAGTTTGTTCTGAGTAAATGTAAAGATGAAGGTAAGATAGTGTTCTATTTATTTGACAAAATGACTTATTTAGATGAAAGAATGTGGATGCATAGGTGGGTAGATGATAATTATTAATTAAATCGTAAATGTTTAAAATTTTAAAATATTTAATTTAATCACGAATTTTAAGGCAGCGATCAGAAATATTAATTTCGCATATTTTTAGTAATTTTTAGCTAAGTGGTAATATTTTAAATGGCACAATTGACAAATCTTACTTTAAAAACCAAGCAAAACAATTTATTTTATTAGAATATAAACACCTTAAATAAATGATCAAATCACCTTTTCAGGTCAAAAAATACATTATATTTCTTTAATATCTAATATCAACTAAATTAATGAATAAAATGTAAGCTAAAAGTAAAAAGAACTACATATCAACAAAATTTGATTTAATAATAAAAAAGACAATACTTTACATTCAATCCTAAAATTGTTTTATTTTGATATTAAACACACTATAAATCTGATTATTTTGTATGTGAATTTCAAATCCCAAAAATCTATAATGATATATGAAAAATATCTAATATTTTAGATTTAACTGTTTACTATACATAAAATTAATATATAAGAAATTTAAGCAAAAAATTAAATTTTGTATATTTTTAATTACGTCAGGCTCCAGTGATTAAAATTGAAATACGTACTATTCTCGATAAATATAAGTTTATAAATATTAAATTTTTCATAAAATTTGATTACTTATGTATAAATTTCCACTCTATATATAAATAATAGATGAAAATATTTTTGTGAATTAAAACTGCAGACGAATTTCAAAGAAAGCAGAACAATTAAATCTAAAAACTTGCAAGCAAGAGAACTCTAAAGGATTGGTATCAAGATTAAAAGTTAATACTGAAAAAACTCTAACATTAATAGCTAATCTAGAATTAAATTTTTATGTATTTAATAAATCATTAGATTCAAACAGTTTCACACAAAATGGTTCAAATTTATCAAGCGTTAAATTTGTTTATTTGTGGTAAAACTTGATATAAATTGTTTTAATGGCCACATGTATTATTACATCAACATAGGTAAAAAAAAACAATTAATTTGAGTTTTAAATGTGCTATTTTGTATTTAGTTTTGAATATAAAAAATTTTTTAAGTGATTCGAAACAGAAAATTTAACATTAGTCATTTATTTATAACAAAAAGATAGTTTTAGCACACCAAATCAAAATACTTAAGGTTACATAACAATGACTATTTTAATTTTTATGGGAAAAGGTTTTTTTAATAATTAATCCAACTTTAAGAAGTAACATCGATTTTAAATTTTTGCTTCGTATCGAATATAAAATTTATTTTGTTACCATTTATGATATCACAAGTCATTATTGATTTAGAAATAATATTCAAGCGTTTGAATAACTTAATATCAAACCATTTTATTACACAGCAAAAACTATAGAGTAGAGGATCCTTTAATATGTGTAAAATTTTAAAATGTAAATAATAAATTTGTACTTATTTTTGTAAAATCTAAAATCTGATTTCGTTTTTTGCATTATACCGACAAATAAATATATTAAATATTATAGTTCTAAATTTTTTATAAAATATTAACAGTTAAGGTGCTTAATCAAGCTCTTTAATTGAACTACTCGATTAAACTTAATAAAAGTGAAACTTTTTTGTTGCAAACATTCTAATTTATCATAACATATTTATTCAAAAATAAATTTTATAGACAATTATTACTTTATTGGCCTTAGTAATATTTTTCGTTATGCTAGATAAAATTATACAGAAAAGAAACGTTTATTTACAATTAAAAATTTTTTGAATGAAAATTTAGCACCCCCTGTATAGCTTTAAGCTAAACTCACCACTCTAATAAAATAAGACTCGTTTGGAATATCATATTTGCTTTTATATTGTTTTTTATAACCAAAGCCAGCAAGGTATGCTGACTTATGCTGTCAATAGAGTGCACGGGGTAAAATTTAGCTAGCGGAAAACTCGCAGTATCTTAAGCTATACCTAATTATGTAGAAACATATTTCACTGTATGTTTTTTTAACTTGGTAATAATATTTTTTATAGAAGGTTTAGCGAAAAGAAGTCTGTGTGGATTTTTAATCCCTAGATGACAAAAAATCTGTTTTTATATCCTAAAGGTTCTTGATAAAAATTTTACACCTGTTTTACTTGCTTTAAAAACATATAGGAAGATATTATCAGATCACAGAGAAGATTAGAAATCTAGTCGAAACTCTTCGTACTGCATATTAAATTTAAAATTATATGTTGTAGCTGCTAAACAATTGGCAGCCAAATAAGGAAAGAATAAAAGACCTTATTGTCTATAAAGGCAATAGATGTCATTTGATCATCTATCTCCTATGAAAGTATTTGACGTAACCTTTTAAATAGATTATATATTCCAAAAAATACTATTTAAAAACCAATAAGTAAGCGGCGATAGTAACACATCAAGCCATTAGTATATGTTTAACTAACGATAATCGTAGCAATATATAAAAATAAATATTTTCTTTAAACTTTTATACATTTTAAGTATGAGGAGGTCATACACAATGAGACAATCATTTAGTCAAAATTACTTAAACGATGAAAACAAGTTGCTTTGATTGATAAATTGCAAAGCGGCATGTTTTGCAAAAAAGTTTAGATATCAAAATAGTCTAAACAGCAGGGGTTCATAGTAATTCTTTTATTCACAATAGTCACATAATAAAAAGCACGGCAGACCCAAGGATTTAAACAAAATTTTTTAAATATTAAAAATATAACCATACCTATTTTTTAGCATTAAAGTTTTATCTAAATGCTCATTATGTTTAAAATTTTATCTGTAAATATTAATTTACCTTAATTCCAATATAATTATTAAATTCATATTAATTAATTTGTTTTTTTAGCTGATAATACTAGGTTAAACGTAATTCCGGCCGGCTTGTTTATTGTTTTAAATTAAAGATTGTTTTTAGAATACATTTTTTATTTAAAGTTTTACTTTAATACTTTTAAAGATGATAAATGATCAGTTGATATTTATTGCCCTTTAAGACAATGAAATCTTTTCATTCACTCCTTTTCAGCTGCCAATTATCCAGCAGCTACGACACTACTACATTTGTTATCTTAAATTTTGCTAGCAAAAATTCATATGATAAAAGTAATTACTTAATCTATTTTTATTTAAAAATTATTATTTTCTTATCATGGGCCGAGAAACCAAATTTAATGTAAATGAAAACAACAAACAAAACGAACTCAAAACATTGTTAAAACATCCTATTAAAAAATCACACAATAAAATAGCATTTTGTATTTATATAATTAATGAATCTTTACTTTCTCTATTATTATCATGTATTCTTTTGAGAATGTATCAGTTTATAAGTTGTACATTTTTTGCAGTAATATACATTACTTTTAAGATATCAAATCATCTATTGTGTTACAATTTTTTTCTCAAATTTCGGAGATTTACTTTAATTTTGATTAGAATAAGAAATTTTATTGATGATTTACTTATGTTATGTTATTTTTTAGTTTTTTTATCCGTAAATTTTATTTACACACATAGAATATTGAAACATTGCCTATATAAGTTAGAACCTGGAGTTATTTCAATGTTTTTTGTTGGAATTCTGTCGTTACTTATTAATATGTTTTTTCTATCTAAAATTTTTATTAATTACATAAAAGATTCTTATTTTAGACATTTTTTAAATGTCAATGAATTTTTTCAAATTTTAGTTTGGAGAATCAGAATACTACTTTTAATTTACGTTTCTTCATTTGTAATGGTTTTGTTTTTCTTGCAGAAAACCTATTTTTTATTTTATATTTTAGTGTCTTTATTTTCATTGTTGGCGGTGCCAGGGATTGTTTTTGAATTCATATATAACAATTTAAATATTGATTTATCATATTATGATGCAATGCTGGCTTCATTTTTATTTGAAATAGTAAAATTTTTTTTATTTATGCTCACGGTCTTTAACGAATTTATATTAGCCAATAACGAAGTTGACGAAGGTAATTATTTTTATTTGTTTGATAAAAAAGCATATGTTGACGAGAAGGCATGGGCACATGATATTATAAATAAATATTTTTAACAAAGTAAAAATCAAACAGAAACAAAGGCGTAAATTTTTAATGTGAATATATTTTTGTATAATACTGCTTACAACAAATTTTTTTAAAAAATATTTTTGCAAAAAATATCCCAATCTATGAAATCATTAAAAAACTTTAAAATTTTCATAAAAGCGTTTGATATATAAAGCTTTTTTA
>JAOTAV010093598.1:0-11248 GCA_026546445.1 Cyclargus thomasi | reverse complement strand
GTACATACTTATTCTTTTAGTTCTTAACAATTTTCAACTTAATGTAATATTTTGCTACTCAGTTCATTGTTATAAAACAAAACAACTCTATACAAACTTTGGGACAAAACGAGATTAAAATCCGGTGTACCATTTTGGACTTATCGCTGAGAAATAGAGACGAAAAGTGGAACACCGCATCGGTATTCGATCCGTACTAAAGTTCGAAATGCGAAATTATTTCTGGCCTTGCAAATTATTAACGCCAAACATCCAATTGATTAAAAACGGTAGGTTAAAAGTATTTCAGCATTATCACATACATTTTCGCATCTGTAAATTAAAATTTTACTGAAGTAAATACAATGTTCGTTCTTAGGAGTTAATGTTTGTCATACCAATGTTAATAAGTATATGCATGAAAAGTGACAGACATACACATTTTCGCATTCGCAACAATAATTACACCATTGTCTTTTTGTCCAAGATTGGCGGTATGGTTCGTTGAACTTTTCGTCAAATTTCTATACAAACCGCGACTGTCAACAACAAAGTGACGACACAAGTCACAACACTTAGTTTTACAATGGCGTTTTGGATGGAAATGACATTTTTTTTTACAGTGGGTTAATGAACCATACCGCCAATCTTGAGCGAACTCACAATAGATCAGGGTCAGGATACGATAATTGTACCATTTTCACGTTTAGTATGGATTTTTAAAAAATATAAAGAAACGTTAATGGGGGACGTGGAAAAAAGGTCAATATAGAGTTTTGTGTATAGTCTATTTTTAAAGTCTCAGATATCTTCGATTATCTCAGAGATATGGCATTGGGTAGTACGTCTTTGTTCAAATAAATATATGGTTATTGAAAAACTATGAAGTCCAAATAGTTTTTTTATAGAATTGAAAATAACAAAGTTAATATGATGATGGTATGAATTCCATCCCCGTCGAATAAATTGTTGTACTAACCTAACCTACATCATTTGGTCATACCGATTGCTCCCTAAACGATCATACAGGATGACACGCATAACGTCAAAGTATCGGAAGAAATATCCTACCTCTGACCCAATACGAGATTATAATTAGTTTAACTCAGTTGTGCGCGCGGCTTTATGTATGGGTGCACCTTGTTTACTCGACCGGCGCCTGCCACGACACTGCCATACGAATGAAGGTTGAGCATTGACAAACGCATGCACATTATACTCTTCTCTAATCGGCTTTGGAAACTGTCTATTCCTCAGCAACATAAACCTCCTCATACATGATGTCAGGCGCTACAAACACGTCCGCCTCTGTCTTCACACCACTGCTGTACGCGACTTCCTCTTGGTACTCCTAAAAACATAGCATTTTATGAAATCAGACGGCGAGCGACCAGAGAAGTCGCCGGAAGCAGCAAAGTGTTGCATTGTCACTTTGTTGACAATTGCTTTTTTTTTATACAATATTGGGCGAATGTATGATAGATTAAGATCAAATTTTATTCTGTTGGTATGCTCCTGTGATATTAATCACCTTTGTGGCGAGGACGACATTAGTAGTGTAACCTCTTTGGTAGGTCCTAGAAGTTGAGACAGGCCGCATGAGCAACCGCTTTGTGCTCATCATATTTTTTTAAAGTGTTTTGATGTCTTTTGTATACAAAAAAAAAATTAATTCCTAGCCTTGACGGACCTACGTAATTAGGTCGATATATGTCAATTCTATAGAAGTTATCTTTTGGCTGGGTTTAACATATTCCGGCCGAAACAGGTCCCAATCTGGCTATGAATCGATTATTAGTACGAGCCCTTACCTCATTATATTGTATTGAGTATTCCTGGACCTGGGGTTCCACCTTCACCTCAGGGTAACTGTTGTTGTCAATTTGAACACACTGAATCTTCATGCCTGAAAATATTGGTAAATTTATATATGGGACTGATGAGCAGTATACATGAAACACTGGCAGCCAATGACAGGCAGTCAGCACTGGCTTGATATTTTCCTTAAAACAGATTGAAAACTGTCACATTTATGTGCAGATCACGGATATGGGCTACCCATGTACTGCACATAAAACTTAAAATATGTTCATTTAAATTATTAACAGCCTTTCCACATTATGCAGATATTAGTATAGACTATAGAGTGAAGTGAGTGTAGTTTTTTGACAGTAGTTTAACATTGGGAGCATTCTTTGGGAAACATATTTTCGCGTGTGCATATAACCGACTATAGATAAAGCAGAATTAAAATACAAAAATAATTCAGTGTAATCTATGTGTATAATATTTCCTAAGTTTTTTCTCTTTGTCTATGGTCTAATTTAAATTCAAAAAACGCCACCAATTATGCAAATGTCATATTACTGTCAATGTCATCCGCACACTCACTTCACTCTCTACCAAATTACCTACCTATTAGTGCCAAACAATCATACATACATACTCTCGAAAAATATAACCTTCCTTCTAGCACAGTCCGGTAAAAAGAAAGATTAATTCAAATCCGTCCAGTAATTCCGGAGGCATACTAAAATACAAACAGACAACTTCTGTTTCTGTTACTTAGCCTTTCCTGTTTTAATATTAATTACTTACTATTGATTGCCGCCTGTCTCGCAGCCTCCTTGTTTTTCCTGGCTTTGCTTTTATACGGAGCAGGCATCTTGAGATGGACAGTCTTTACATGGAGCTTCATTGAGTTGGACTGGGTGAATGCTTTGCCACACTTTGGGCATTCATACGGTTTAAACCCAGTGTGGACCTAGAAAATATAACAGTGTGGAAATAAAAACTACTTTCTTTCTTTATTATAAAAAAAAATTTAAAATTGGGAATCCTTTGCCTACTATCTAAGCTTCTAAAATAATGTAAGTTAGGTTGTCATCTCACACTATTAAAGGACCATTCATAAAGTATGTCTCAGAAATGTGACAAACTGTGACAAGAGGGTCTAAAAATCATGAAATTTGAGTGACGTATGACATTATTATGGCCTTATGGCCTATGTCACTCTGTGATAATGTGGCAATCCAACCATGAAAGAATTTTTGCAATTTGATTGGCACTTTTTGAGTTTATTCGTAAAAAACAAACAAAAATAGATTTTTTTCTGTTTATTAAAACATCCAACTTACCCTGTCATGTCTTAGCAAAGCTGCCTTGTTGCTGAAGGCCTTGGGACAGTGCGGACACGAGTATGGCCTCTCGCCAGTGTGGGTACGGATGTGAATCTGGAACATCATTTTAATATTATAAATGAGAAAGTTTGTGTGTTTATTTTTAAAAATAATTTCTTTTTTCCTCTTTACATGATACACATTCATAGGTTGTTTTAAATCTTGAGTGTGTTACTTTTCCGTGCTTAAACAGCTAGACTTATAATAATAATAATACAGTAATTTATTCCATACCAGGAACATACATAAGAACAATGACTAGACTTACTTTTGATTAAAATTTGGCATGAACCTTGCTGGTATCCATGACTAAGAGACAGACTACTTTTTGGTGCGGGAAAATAATTTTTCCCTATAAGGAATTTATTTTATAATATTTTCTTTAGCAATCCTCAGTATACAATATGTGGCATTACCTGCAAAAACAGCGGCATTGTAAAAGTCTTCGGGCATAGTGTACAGTGGTATGGTCTCTCTCCTGTGTGCACTCTTTGATGGTACTTGAGAGCCGCATGGGACTGAAAAAAACAGTACAAAATATTTCATTTTCTTTATACAACCGGATATTATTTATGTTTGAACACCACACTCCGACCAATAGGAGCAGAGCAGTAATAAAAAAATGTTGTAAAAACAGGATAATTTATAGCTTTACATGGACATAATCACAGGCAACATCTAATTATACATATTAAGATACTTACAGCATACTTCTTTCCACATACTTCACAGATGGTATTTCTCTTTGTTCCGTGCTGAACTTCCCGAGGTGGTTGTGGTACTACTTTACCCTCACCAAATTCATTAAACTCTTTTCTCTTCCGAGGCTTTATATGCAATCTCTGGTGCATGAGACATGCTCTTTCGGTGGAAAATACTTTTTCACACTGCAAACATTAAAATGTTTTGTAAACAATTTTCAAGCACCTACTTGAGAATAAGTAACCAATTAAAAATATGGTTACAAATTATACGACTCAGTTGTAAAGGTTTAGTTTTTACTAAATGGTTTCATCACAACAGAATAAGGATTTATAGCTTATCACTTTGTCACCATAAACTTGAAAGAAGAGATAAACAGAATCACAGAATAAAGTATATATTAAACTGAGAAACAGAATCAAAATTGCTAGGTTTATAGATAATACAAAAATGAAGATTACAAAAATGTAGATAATGTTCGAACTTATGAAGTGGACCTAAATCAGGGTCCTAGGTATGTTTATAAGCGAGCCAAATTATTTATTGACTTACCGTTCCGCACTTGTAATCGACGAGTTCGAAAAACTCATCTTTTTCTGCCCCATGTTCTGTTTTAATATGATCACTCAAATCTTCCTCCGTTGGAAATGTATCACCACAATTACAGATAATATAATGTAGGTTTACAAATGAACAGTAAAACATTTTCACCAAGTTACGGCTGACGCCACAGATAGACGATGAAAATATAATAATTTACAACAGTCTGGATTTTTATGCCAAGGCGGCCATTGGACATGATATATCTGTGGTAAACCGGAAGCGTATCTTTGTCTATGGAGTAAAGTGAACTGTCATAATCTGGGCTCGTCAGTCGTCATATTATCAGTCCGGCGTCCGCACATCATTCCGTCACATCGTCAATCAACCAAAAAAAATCATTCTCCCGTCATTCTAAATTAATTAATAGTAGATTGCTTTAGGGTCCAAACTCCAAAGGATTATTTATCTACTGAAAATTATGTGTAACCATTGACAAATAATACCTATGTCATGTCATAATCTGTGGAGTGTCAAAGACATACATAATTTATTCTGTGGTCAAAGAAGAAGAGAAAGAATAAAATATCCTCTGTAAACTTTTCGTAGTAATCGTTATGCGCTTTGTTTTTTGTGAAAACTGTGTTGGAAACGAAAGCAAAATGGAAATATTAACGAATAGTGCAAAATTACATACGGAGAATATAACCTTTTTCACAGGATTCTCAGTTAGTTCATAACCTATTGTATACAAGTGCCAAAAAATGGAATCTGAAATTAAAAACTTATTTTGTACATACATAAACATTCACTATATAATTTGTGATTGTGGTGATACCTTTCCTACAGAAGAGGAGTTGAAGGAACATCTACAAATTAAACATGATAGTGGAAATATTTTTGAATGCATAAATGTACCACCAGTAAGTATAATTCTTGTCGCTGTTCGATAGAAGTACCTCGAGAAATTTCGTACCTATAATAGATTAAACAAATACAGATCTTAATGCCTGAGATACAAAACTTTAGTTTGTCACTAGGATAGCAAGCTAGTTTTCTCATAAACTGTCTTTGCCAGATGACTCTGTCTTGTCAACTATATAGTTTACTGGCCTGTTTCACCACTGACAGATAAAGTTTCCGTTAGACTATCCACAACTTGTTTGTCAGATTCGCCATATAACATCTGTCAAAATAAAGTTGTGGATAGACTGTAAGCCGTGAAACAGGCCCTTAGTATACTGTCTTAGAAATGAAGCTTGCTTTGTCTGGACTTGAAAGACCAGTCCAGGTTGCTGATTTTCTATATTTTTTAAAATCCATATGGTCCCTTAGATTACAGCACCGCTAAAGTCATTTTTACCAGCTTTACAGGAGATGAAAAAAACTTTGCGATGTAGCATGGACAACCTTCTTGAGTGCTATCACTATTTTTTGTAGCTTTTGATTGTCTGAATTATATTTAACATGACCAATGGTCTAATGCATAATAACCAGCTCTGTCCAATGGCATTAAAAAGAAAAGACTGCAAATTTTTAACTTGAGTGGTGATGTTAGCAAGTAAGGGGCAATATTATTCAAAAATATATGATAATGTTTGTTTCTATGGTTGTTAATCCATCACTTAACAGATGTTAATAAAATTTGGAGTATGCAGAGTTTCAGTTGCCTTTTTCCTTGTAAATCTTCCTGTAGGGTAAATAAAAGTAATAATTAGTGTTCATCTCTTTTTCTGCACAGTGGAAGCCATGAATACATCTGGTTATAAATAAGTGCTACAATAGTGTTAGTTTTGACATGTTTTTGATAATCATTTATCTTATTTTTATTATAATTATTTCAGATTACAATTACTAATAATGCTGAGGTGGAAAATCAGAAGAATTCTGCTCCCAAGTTATGTGATAAATCCGGACTAGAGATCTTATTTAAGGGAGTCAAGAAAAGTATTAATACAAAGAAAAAACAAGTATTTAAGCCCATTAAAGCTAAAAAGGAAGCTAATCCAACAGACGAAGTCAATAATACACTGAAAATGGAAATAAGGGATAACAAAGACTCAGTGATAGAAATCTTGTCTCATTTACTTGGGTAGTTATTACATTCATTTAATTTCTTTTTCACTAGGGTGGCTTGCACATAATATATGACGTGCTGGCATATAAAATCAAAAAATGATGGGTAAAACATATTGATTTAAGTTGTCCAACTTTTGGAGGATAGAGGAAGGGGCAAAATGGCTGGGCTGGAAAGTATTCGCCAAAAAGCATTAAATAAATATGTAGCAACTGCAGCAACCATGTAAATTTTGAAGAAAATGATAAAATTGAAATAGACAGTTAAATTATAACATTTTAATTTTGGCATTTCAAAATTATTGAAGCTAATATTAATAAATCTATTTTCCGGTTCACTTTTCTACAGATTTCTAAGGTTATATTAATCGAAATATCCTCAATCAACTCACTTCACTTCAGTTTTGTACTGCTCACTTCAGACTAACTTTACTCTAGCGCCAGTTTTATCGGTTCTCGAACTATTTAATTATGTTTGCTGAACAATTTTTACCTATTCCACTAATGATTGACCTCCTTACCTCTACCCTCCATATTCAAATGCCTGTCATTAAAAAAGGTGGCAATTTGTATGACGTCATTTGCCGAATTTTCCTTTAAATAAAAAAGTTCGGGGAAATCTGCGCATAATGTGGTACTTTATATCCCAGAAAAATGTGCAGTTCCCACATCACAAAGGAATTTTGTTATCATCTATTTCATAAACCTAAGCTAAAACAGCCTTATAAGGGCTTGTGAGATTTTTCATTGGATATAATATTTGTTTTACCATTCTTGATAAGTTTGTACACCTTTACAGTTGCTCATCTTAACTCTTAGGCAGAGTTAGGCAAGATAATTTCCAAAGCTAATACAAATTCATTATATAAGATATTATATGTTATATAACACATTTATAAATATATATTCAAATTACTATCCTAAGGCTTAAACCTAAAAGACAAATTGTACAACAGAAATGTACTAGCAACCAAAAAAGCTTAGAACATATTTTTAAAAGTGATATGTTTTTTAAGTAGGATTTTATATTACATGGTAATCATTTAATTTTTCTAAATTTTGTTTGTAGAAAAGATTTTCTTCCTCCTCGTCCAACACAACGCAAGTCAAAAGAGTTGGACAATACAATAATTGCCGTTACCGATATGACGTTTCAGCAAGCTGTAAAAGAGCTGAAGAAAAAGAAAGAGAAGTTGGGATATAAGGAAGCAAAATATCACTGCCAATATTGCTACCGATACTATCACTCGGAACAAAAGTTTCAGGAGCATATGCTGTGCCATGATGAGGTTAATATTTATTATATACTAGTATTCTACAACGGCTTTGACCGTGTGGAAATGATTTATCCTACGGAAACGTTTATTATTAGTATGGCAAAGTTTCACAATGCCTCCAGTGATCACTTGCGGAACTAAAATCACTATACTAAAAATTTACCTAGTTGCTATCGAGTATCAACAATACTATTGCTTTAAACTCAAGGTAGAGCTACTGTATGTGGGAATGAGCATGGCGACCCTAAAGGAAGGTCTTCCGACCGGGCGAGGTGTTATGCCCGGCCCTGCCTTCGATAGCGCGCTGCAGGATTATTGCGCTAAATGCAAACAAACGATGTATTTTCAGGCGTCCGGTCCTATTGAGTGTGCGGTGTGCAAAATACGCGTCAAGTCGAAGGTGCTCCTCGACAAGCATACGAGCTACATGCACACGAAAAAGTACTCTTGCAAGATGTGCCCCTTCACCAGTACTTACAGGTGAGAATTTGAGAAGTGCGTCCGGAGTACCGAGTGAGAGTTTTTTTTCCTAAAGTTTTTAGGAGTTTACTAAAATTTTATATGTGATTTGTACAGCGCCACCTAGCGATGCTTCCAGTCTCATGTACAAATCCCATATAAAATCTTAGTAAAAACTGAAACGGTCACATATGAAAAAAAACTAGCACTCGTTACCTAGCAAGTGTACCGCAAGGTTCCGTCTTGGCTCCGATTTAACACAATGTTTATAACGTGTAATTTTTTAAGGTCGACCGCCTTGAGTCACGTGGATTTCCACAAGGGTCAAAAGTACAAATGCCCACACTGCTCCAAGGAGTTTGCGTGAGTACTACTTTTGATACTAAAAATATGTACAGTACCCGGCAATAATGTTGCACATCGACCTTTGTAAATTAATGTATCATATACAAAGAATAAAATTAATTATCTAATCAAAAGAAGCAAATTATAATTGATTTAACAGCTCGTAATACATATCGGACTGTTTGTATTTCGTGCGTCAGAGATAACGCTCCACGCTTTAATATACCACACTATAAAATTTCTCATATTTGTGTTTATAAAATACAAAAGCGACTGCTTGTTTGTTTCCGATCAGGTGACCCGCTTGCCTCCTAATTTCATAAAAAATACAAGCCGCGCGGTCCCTTTTTAATAAATATGAGTAATGATCTACTTAGTTTTATCCTGTATAAGACAATATGTAACAATAGTAAATTATAATATTTTAGGGCATGTAATGTGTCCTTCACTTTGAATAGACTGTGAATGTAGTATCACTGATATTAAAAAAAAAATACTTCAGACAAATCAAAGTCGCTGCGGTCCTGCGATTATTGTAAACATTTTTTGTAGGAGATTGACATAGTCGAATGAAAAATTACGTGATCTAGTCGTAAAAAATCGTAACGTAAGCATAGCGCAAATAAGAATCGCTTCGAAGCGTATGCCATTTTACCATGAGTTTGAATCAATAGTATTTGTCGATACTCGGTAGGTACTGCGTAAATTTTTGGTATGGTTAAATTTTACAGCGCCTCTACCGGTCGCTTGAAGAACTGAAATTGCCATACTAAAAATTTACGTAATCGCTATCGAGTATCGATCAAAACTATTGCTTCCAACTCATGGTAGAGCTACTGCTGGTTTTATATTATATACTCTCGTCCTGTGGTACAGCTTCGTATCGACCCGCGAGACGCACATCCGTCGCAATCACCCCGCGCGGTACGCTTGCGCGCTCTGCGGCTACACGTTCATCACGCCGCTCGGGGTCAAAACGCACACAAACAAGAAGCATAAGTTCGACGGAGAGGTTTTATTTATTTTATTTTTACCCGCATAAAAAGTGCCTATGTGTAATCCAGAATACCAGCTAGCTCCATGCCAAATTTTATTGTAATCGGCTGGACGTTTATGCGTGAGAAAGTAACAAATACACACAAAGTCTGAAACTTTATAAATTATCCCGTTTTTATAATATTTTTTGATTACTGCTCGGCTTCAGTTAGTCGTTATATAGCCTATAGCTTCTTCAATAGCTAGACTAACCAATACAAAAATATTTTTTCAATTCCGGTCAGTAGTTCCTGAGATTAGCGTTCAAAAAACAAACAAATTTCAGCTCTATTATTAGTATAGCATAGATAAGTAAAAGTAAAGATATAGATTACTAAGGAAATGGAGAAGTTGGGCCTTCGGTAATCTCACTCACTCGACGAAACTCAGCGAATATCTGTTTCACACTCTCTAGTTTGAAGTAGTCGGGTTTTTTTTTATTTTTCGCAGACACCGCTACATGGACCATACTGTGAAGAGTGCAAAATGCAGTTCCTGTCGCAGGAGGCTTACGACCGACATAAAGAGATGTCGTCGATACACAACAAGGATCTCACCCTGTAAGTATACGCACACAGTCATATATACGTTCACGCACATATGTACGCGCACAAACGTTCACGCAAACACGTACACACAGACGTGCACGCACACGTACAGACGTGCACGCACATGCACACACGTACGCACACGTGGTCAAGCACACACGTTCACGCATACACGTGCGCGCACAAAGGTACACGTAAATCACAAAGAATGAATTCGCGAAATATAATTAATATTATTGTTTTCATTTATGATTAAGCAAACCATTTGCAATTCACTTCGAATTTAGTTCTTTTCCCACGCACCGTGGCGCTTCAAATCAGCACAAGAAACACACTGACCTCCGTGTAAATCATGGAGGTCAGTGTGTATAACATATTTTAATGACATGATAAATAAATATTATTGTAATTTTCCAGACGACGTCCTAATTCAGCAGAGAACGTCAACACGCTGGCACGTCTTATTGAGAAGCAAAAACTAAAGTGCTATAACTGCGAGGTGGTAAGAACACTTAGGACTTATAGTCCCCCAGTAGCTCTACCATGAGTTTGCAGTAATAGTATCTGTTGATACTCGATACTACGTTAATTTTTAGTGACGTCTCCGTGTTCCTAGTGGTACAGAGCTCGGCCCTTAACCATGCGTCCATGTGCATCCATGCGTCGGATGGGCTAGTAAAAAGTCCGTCCTGCGCCTGATCTCTCGCCAGACGTGTTATGAGAGTAAAGGAAGAGCACTTTGGCACTATAAAATTACTCCTGCGTAACAGGCCTGGTTTGGATGAAACCGGCCACCGTCACCGAAACCGGTGTGGGAGTTATTATTAATTTTTAGTTTGACAATTTTAGTTTCTCAAGTTACTACTAGAGGCGCTGTAAATTTACTTCGCCGGCATCGATAATGGACAAATACTATTGCTTCAAACTCATAATGGAGCTATAAGGTGGAGGTGGAGCGAAATGTAAAGCCCGCAACTCTGTTGCGACAAAATCCTCAAAGTACATATAACTTTCAGTAAAACCGGTCGGTAGGGCTATCATGCAGCTCGCGATATATATATATATATATATATATATATATATAGAACTATAATAGAAGAATTTAATA
>JAOTAV010093587.1:0-11250 GCA_026546445.1 Cyclargus thomasi | reverse complement strand
GGGTTAGTTCCCGAACCGGTGGTAGGCGCCGTAGTCTTGACGTTCAGAAAGTGTACTTAAAGTACTTATTTTGAATACAAAGATTTTGATTTTGATTTTGAAATAATAAAACATCGTTTTTCTCTCTTCGCACTTACGACCGTTATTCATATGCCAGGTGAAACAGAACGACGCGGAATCGCCGCGGAAACACGTTTTTTTAATAACTCGATAGATATAGAAAACTAAAAAAACCTCTTCTACAGGAACTCGGTAATAGAATTCAGTATCGAGTGTTAAAATACTGAGTCCGTCGAATGTGCGTTTTGCGAAACGAAGAAATATGCTTGAAAATTAAAGGCATTTTTGTGATTTTTTTTATCGAGAAAATTTTAAGCTATTATAGGAGCTCACAAATATAATGTAATATCTAAGTTTAAAATTAAATCAATTCGTAGCTTAGTATCAATATAACGGAATGATGCAATAGTCAATTTTGCTTTTATCGCCTTCATAACTGGTTCTGCCCGCAATTTTGCTCGCGTTAGGAAATATTTTCGTACAAACTTTGATCCACCAATTACTATCGCCCTAGGGTGTACAATTTATCAAAATCCTTTCTTATCAAATACGTTATAGCATCTTTCTGCATAGAGGATTAATATCATGCCAGTCAGTGGCCTCTGAGTCTTATATGGCCTTAGAAGATAGCCATGCTTCACTTCTTGTACGAATGGGCCTGCTCGACCGAAAAGATACCACGGCCGTACAGAAAACTGGCGTGAAACGACATTGTGCTGTATTTCGTTCAGTGAGTGAGTTTACCGGTGGCCCAACTTCCCTAAACCCACTATCCTTATTCCCTCATAAAGGCTGGCAACGCACTTGCGACTTGGACGAGTGTCCATGAGCGAGGTGCGACGGTAGTTTCTTTTCATCAGGTAAACCGTTTGCTCACTTGTCCCCTAAATATCATAAAAGCTAACATGCAATTAAATGACATTTCATCTAACTACATTCATTTCCATAAAATGTTACACTCAAATAAAATTTAATAGCACTCATAATTATTATCGTATGCAAATTAAAATTTTAAAATTCTTATCACGAAGGGGATTATGACTATGAATCAACTGACCTAGCCCAACGTATCTTTACAGCTAAAATTACTTAAAGATATTAAACTGGGGTCGTTGAACTTTAAATCGCGTTTTGCACCAGATAATATATTCTGAAGTTAGTGTTTCTTTCTGTGTTATTCTTCCTAGAAAATATAGCGTTTCTAACTTTTTGCTTTGTAAGACGTCTATTGCAAGTCGCGTTTATTAGATCTACACTTTATACTTTTTTGACAATACTTTATACTTTGTATGTGTGTACAGAGTTCACTGTAAAAGTAGCAACTCTGAAAGCGAAAAAGTTTTTTCTGTGATTTGTATCGGCCAACCCAGGTCGCTAGGACGCCTGCCGTTACAAGTCGCTAAATTATTTTTTAGAAAAATTCAAAACATTTTTTTTTATCGGAGTTGAATTTTATTATTCTCAGTTAGAACCTAATCATCATATTCTCGATTATATTATAATCTCAAAAACTGTTTGACAATTTAATTTCAAAGAAATTAACTTTTTATATTTCCTACTTAGATATTATATTATGCCTGATAAAAAAAATGGTCTTTTTGATTAGGTATGTTCCGAAGTATATATTGTGGTTCCAATAAACGGTTTTAGAAAGCTATTAATATCCGTTAATTAGGGCAAAACTCTAACATGGCAACCCCATGTGGGACTGAGTCATCAAACAATACTTCAATTTAATTACTAACATATCCCAGCATACCTAGGGCTAGGGTACGCTAAACGCTATTTTACACCTTCAAATGTCATTGAACTGCACACAGACACACACATTCACGCACACACACACGATGACCCAGATATTCCCCATTTTTCTCTAATTACTCACCAGGCTTTGTAAACTCCCCACAACTGGGGAGAAAGTAACCACTGTAAACACCATCCTTTATGTATAGTACCTCCTCCGTAAATTGTTCGACGGAAAAACGTCCCAGAGGCAAAGATTATGGAGTTATGCCATAGTGTTATGATATACAGTAGATCACAAGCATGCACGGTGTAGCCGCAAGCACACAAGCATAATTTTGGATAAGTAGAAAAGCTTTGAAGTAACGCAGCATGCGAAAATTAATTTAATTGTTTTAAGGATTGTGTCTTTATTCTTTATGATTTCTTGTGAACTTTATCGCTTTATGTAATTTTTTTGGTTGTTATAATTATTGTGTAAAGTCTCGTCGCGCCAAATAAATGTTTTTTTATTTATTTATTTAAAATGTCTTTGTGTCTGCGTTAAATAATTTTGGCGCCAAGATAGCACAGTTACTTCAAATTAATGTTAACTATTGTTTTAATTCAAAATATATATTAATTCAAAATATAGATATACTTTAAGTGTTTTTTGTATAATATTTATAAATACTTGATAACTCTCATATCTCTGTTGCGCCAAAATTCATATATCACGTAACAGTATCAGTAACCGTACATTTTTCGAGTTTAATATTTTATATATCCATTCCTGGAACTCAATGTTCAAGATTTCACTAAAATCGTCCCAAAGGTTTGGGAGAAAAAACTAAAAGACAGACAGACACATTCTTAAAATCAAAAAACGAAAAACTTTCATTACTATGTAAATGCCACAAGCAGGTTTACAAAACCGTACAGACAGACAATTGCTACATTGAAACCGTGAATGGAAAACTAAAAAGCAATTTTGCAGAATGTTTTCACTTTGAATTTTTCAATATTTTTCCTCTAGAACTAGAGCCCTAGCCAAGATGCCTTGTTAAGTTTCGATGACCAAATTCAAAATAAAAAATGTGATTCTTTTTGGATATGAATTAAACTTTCTCCGAATTGCACACAGTTATCTCTATATAATTTAACATTTATCCAATCCACTTATCTAATTCAGCGCTTGTAACTACAGGAACAACTAATTGTTAGTTTAACTCAATTGTGCGCGCGGCCCTATGTATAGGTAAGCCTTGTTTACTCGGATGGCACCTGTGGCGTCACTACCACACGAATAAAAGTTGTGTTTTTACAAGCGCACGCACACATAGGGCTGCGCGTATAACCGAGTTCAACTCTCTGTTAACGTGTTTAAGTTTTAGACTATTCAGTGTCATTTTAGTTTCAGTGGTAACCAAGCGCAGTTCGTCGGCTGGACTGGAATAAAATCAACCGGTCGCTAAACATTATCGCTTATTATTATATTAGTATTTCACAATGTATAGGGAACATACTGGAACTCTTGGAGGCAGAAAAGTCGAAACCAGCTATTTGAGAGCGTCCGTAGTCTAGTGGGTAAGACCTTTGGTTCGCACTCAAGATGTGAGGTGGAGGCGTATACCAATGAGACGTTCCCCGATCGCAAGTACATAATACGGATGCTCATTGCCGTAGGAGAGCCATGATTCGGCATGAATGAGCCGGCCCGACGGCATTGTGCTGTATTTCATTCAGTGAGAGTTAGTTTCCCTATTCCCATTTCCTTTTCTCTCATAAATACCGACAACACACTTGCGACTTTTCGGATGTTACGAGTGTCTATAGGTGACGGCAATTGCCATCGCCTATGGACACTCTCACTCTTGCTTGCTTACCTCCTAAATATCATTTAAAAAAACCAGTTGAAGTAGTTCACGTTCCCTATACTTAAAGCTGTCATACTTAGGTATACCTATAAGGATGTACCCCGCATTATAATATGAGGGAGGCGTGGGTGAAGTATGAAAATCATCACGTTTTCACCACTTGACTTACTTTCTATGGGGTCGGGGGGTAAATGAAGTCAGTATGGTATAAGTATGTTGTGGTGATTATAAATATGGAGTAAGATATTTATATATAATTGATTCTAATGTTGGTTCATGGTGGAAATTCATGTTCAACCTTAATGTATACACATATTGTTATAAATTTGTAAAATCGAAGTAATATAGTGGAAATAGGACATAAAAAAGTGTGTTTTATTAAGGTTAAGGTATTTATGTAGGAGTCGTCAACTTACCATCAGAGAAAATGATACGTTTTCCGCATACGGACCAGCGTAATTTAGTCAGATTTGTTGATTTCAGACAGATCACGGTAACACTACATTATAATATAGATTTGTCATCTATACTAATAATATAAAGCTGAAGAGTTTGTTTAATTGTTTGAACGCGCTAATATCAGGAATCGATAAATTAATTTTATGTTAGTCCATTTATCAAGGAAAATTATACAACTAATAGGAGCTGAGCAGCAATCGATGAATATTGTGAAAACGGGATAATTTATAATGTTTCACGCGAACATAGTCGCGGGTAACAACACTAAAGAAAAACACAAACCTCTTTCGGACGCAGTCGGTTAAAAATAGGTCACTTTGTTATATTCGGCCCATTGTTGCATTCAGTGACGGTAATGATCAATAGTTTTATGTAAGTCTAAAGCTTGCAAATGATATTTTTAAACGTATAAAGGTTATATTTCCGTCGAAAATCTTCGATCATTCCGAATCTTCTAATATTTTTTATGCTTACTGCAATGTCATCTTACAGCTTTTCAAAGTACAGGCAGAAAGAATCCAAAATTAACAACATCCAACACCCAATAACAATATTGAAATATGACAATATTAATGATTTTGAAAGTAAATCAACCATTTCTATAATATATTAAATAGTACAGTAAAAAGTTCTCTCATAATGTCTCTGAGCTGTATCATGTAAGTATTTTTCCATGTGTAAATTTCCCATCATTCATTTTAATGGTACTTACTTTATCCATGTTACATGATTAAAAACTTAATTAAAGCCACCAGTATCTCTATCATGAAATAACTCAAAGTAACTCTTCTCATGGACACGTTTGATGCTCTAAAAGCCATTTAACATAAAACAACATAACTGGGAGCCTAATTCAATAAACACTCAATCATAACACACCCTATATATAAAGTTGCTGGAAGAGACATTAAAAATGGAGTACGTAATCTCGTAATGACAGATCACGGGCTGGAAACTTATGATGAACCTTTGTTCTTGCATATTTGCATCCCGAAACTTGTGTCAAGACCGAGGATCGATTTTGCTGAGCTTGCGTCTACTAGTGGTTTTTTCGCTCGCAGTTCGTTAAAATGCCAGTTGAAGTCATTTCACACTACAGGGCATCTGAATAATATATTTTTTTAAATGTGCAGTTCTCACAAAAAAAAAGTCAAATCCATTCTCTCTATCTCTACGTTCCACCGCGCTACATTTTCCATTCAAATAAGCCTTTGATCTGACCAGCGCGGTCGATAGTTAATTGGCCATGTGCGAGCTTTGATACCGCGTCACGTGACGCGTGTTTGTGAATTAACGGCGAGGGTAGACTGTAAAAAGATCGAGCAGATAGATTGGTGAGCAATGATGTTGCTTCAGCATACATAATTTAGTATATCCACACTTTGTTTCTTTATTCGTCCTACCATGACGCTGTAACGAAGCAAAAATGGACTTGATCGTTGGCATAGATTAAGTTGAAAGGCATGTAAGTAACATGGGCTGCTTTTGGTCTTGTAAAGACGTCATGTTGCCGAAATATTAGTAATATTATGCGATTTTCGAATAACGCGTGAGCAAAGCTGAGGAAAAAGCTATTATTGATTAAAAGCATTTTTCATACATTTGTGTAGACTGTAAAATTTTTTAAAATAGCTCTCTTATTCACCTGGCAAGCGGCGACGACAAACAAAAATTTAACATTTCGTGCTTAGACCAAAATAATAAACGCCTAGATCAATTTAGGGTTGCCTGATGGAAAACATACTGCCATCGCCCATGGACACTCATGACATCCGAAGAGTCGCAAGTGCGTTGCCTGCCTTCATAAAGAAATAGGGAATGGGATAGAAGATGAGATTGATAGAAGTTGGGCCACCGGAAAACACACCCACGGCAAAGAGCATCCGTATTATGTACTTGAGATCTCATTGGTTTCAAAGCGGGGTTCGAACCTGCACCATCTCGAGTGCGAACCAAAGGTCTTATCCACTAGGCTACGGACGCTCATTATCACTAAGTAGGCCCTCGATGTACACGGGTAGCTCATCGCAGAGCAGAGACTCCCACTCTGAATAATAATAAAAATAAAAAACGAACGAGCTTTGGCCCACCACACTTTCCCACCACTGTATCTCTTGTGTCGCCAGGATCGACAGCGGTATCAAACCACGAAACCCGCAGATATGATCTCAGGGGGCCCGAGGAACGTGCTAAAGCTGTCTTGGGACTCGCAACGAAATTAATCAGAAGAAGATAGGAGGAGTAGGAAATACCAGATTTTCCTTTCCCGTACAAAGCCGGAGACAGCACAAAGTTGCAATGACCGAAAGTCAAAGAACTAAAGGGGGAGCACCTGTATACAGTTAATTATAATAATCTCGTCAAATCATATTAATTCTAACTAGCTTTTGCCCGCGGCTTTGCTGGCGTAGAATTCAAACCCGGCCAGTGCGAGTTTTACTGGAACACGAAGGGTTCCGTACCAGTAAAGAGCAAAAAATTGGGAATTCGTTTCTGAAAGTTTTGGGATAATGATGTTTTTCCGAATCTGAGATTAAAAGTACGTTCTGTGTAACTCTCCATCATTTCATTGAAGTCTGTGCCAAAAATCAAGTCGATTCGGTGCTCAGTTCAGCGTCAAGGAAGGAAAAACCGGTAAATATACACACATTTTCACATTAGTAATAATAATAATTATAGTATGGCTTACAAACACTTACAAATGTTGTTCCAGTTATAAAGTACATCCACAAATTTAACGTTTTCCAAAATTGCATCGTTTTAAGCAAATTTTATCACTATTTAAGTAACAGTAAGTCAACTTTGCCTTAATAAACTAAATTGAAAGTATATTTAGCTTGACTTTCTTCCTTTAGCGGCGTGGACCATAAATAAAAGGTATACTATACTTAAAGTAGAGCGTAGAGCTTTATGTTGGAATATAGAGTACTAACAAATCATAACAAGTATGAAGTCCCAAACTGCAGTGTGGGACATTTGTAATTAATTTTTCTACCAACAACTATTAATTTTTCTAACAATAACTAATAATCTCTTTGGTATTTGGAAAGAAATTTTCTTTTTTTTACTATTATCTGCACGTTCAACATGACTGCCATAAAAAATGTAGTTTTGATTTACAAAAATATAGAAAAAGTTACAGATTAGAAGAAAACGAAATCTGTAAGTACCTTTAGTTCCAGCCAATATGTTCCAATTGTTTTTTACAAGCTCTTGTGGTTTCGATATTCTGTTGATAATAATTTTATGGCGAGAGCAGTTCTAACGTGAATTACTATGATAATATAGTAAGTTTGTAGAAATTTTATACCAAACATATGAAGGACTTCTACCTGGCAACATTGGTAGATTTTAGTAAGTTAGTATAAGTATATAGTATAAAAAAAACACTTACCTACAGTTTATTATAAGCACACTGAGTTATGAGCACAGGGACGAACTAAAAAGTATATTTCTTATAATAAACTCGCCGACTTGACGTTGTCCTGCCGCGTCGGTCTTGGTTTGTGAATCTAAACCATACTAAAATCGGTCTAGTCGTTTAGGAGTAGTTTAGGGACGAACATACGCACAAAATAAATTTATATATTAAAATAAATACTTGAAAGTCCAATTATATTTAAAAGTCTGCGTGAGTGCTAGGCAACAGAGGATACTTATTATTGTAATCATACATATTTTTAATTTAAAAAAAAGCATGCAAAATACCATATTATTAGAATTTAATTATGCTTTCCTTATTAAGGTGATCGTTCATTTGCCAGCAGCGTACGCGACGCACGGGCTCAACGCCGTACGCGCTACATTTAGATACTAGATAACCTCGTTGGCGCGTACGGTGTGGATTTATGGCTTGCACACGAGCTAATAGGGTAAGATAAACCTCTAATAAGTATGTTAGAACGTTAAGCATATTACTCAAAAATATATATTAATTATATAATGACTTGCATATCTAGCGAGACATCGATTTTTTGAAAATTGATGAATTGAAACGATTTTTTTTTTGCAAAAAATTGATGTCTACGAAATTAGTTGGTTAAGATAAACGTTTTTTTATAACTAACACTATAATTCCTGAAGAGGAATTATTATTCTGATTATTATATTTAGGGGGCAAGCGAGCAGCCGGGTCACCTGATGGAAAGCAACTGCCGTCGCCCATGTACTCTTCTGACATGAGAAGAGTCGCAAGTGCGTTGCCGGCCCTTTAATGAGGGAATAGGGAATGGAAACGGGGATAGGTGGATCAGGGAAGTTGGGCAACCGGTAAACTCACTCATAGAACAACGCCGTTTCACGCCAGTTTTCTGTGAGGCCGTGGGAGAGTCGGTCGATTCGTGCCGAAGCATGGCTCTCTCACGGCACAGTTCTTTTCATTAATAATAATTTTATATTTATTCATTTAATAATTTTTGTGTACAGGAAACATTTACAGAAGAACAGTTTACACAGTAAGACGACACAAAGGATCCGCTTATTTGTAAAAAAAAAATATGTATTTATTATTTTCTGTTAGTGACGGGAGAGGTTCGATATTCCGAATGTGTGGTTGGCGCATCTATTTGTACGAGGTGTCGTAACATCTAGAACCCTAGAATAAATATTTGAAAATAGAAATCGATCAGAATTAAATGTTAACCCCCTTATTATATCAAGATTCACAGTCCTTTTCTGGAACATTGAAAACGTCACACGATAGAAAGGAAAAGCGAATCTTGATTAGTAAAACTCTGTTTAAATATTTTTATGAATAAGGGGGTTAGTTATAAACATTTCATCTGCAAACTTTCGTTCGACCTACAATTTTCTACTGTAGTCCGGCCCTGTCTTTTAAGTGCTTTGTCTAATCGTCACTCCTTTAAAATCACTACTAATTTTGATTTGAAATCTTATCCGCATACTAATAAGGTCTAAGCTGCAAACCGATTTAAATGCAATTCGTGGAACTCTTAAATAATAGCCCAAGTGTTGAGCGATACTTAATATGTTATCGGTATGCGTAAACAACGGATGTCATACCTACTAAAGTTTTGTTTTGGTTTTAAGAAAGGTGAAAAATAATCAAGGGGCTTAGCCAAGATCTAAACGTTCTCTTTTTTGTAGAACCGCCAAGCAAAATAATATGCAAATGAAATTCGTTACGTATTTTACCCCATGTTACTAATTTCCATGCATTTTTAACCAACTTTCAAAAAAGGAGGAGGTTTCTCAATTCGACCGTATACATGTTCCCTTTTTTTATTCACCACGCATTACCTCCGCCGTTTGTGGCTGATTTCAAAAATGTTTGCGTTGTTGCATAGGGTATAGCTGCAGTTTGGTCCCATTTGCACAAGAGTGGTGATCTGATGATGCAATCCAGGAGGAATCGAGAGGACTCTTTGAAATTTATGTGGAAACATATTGTGATTTTTACTTTTTCTGAATTCCAGGTATATTGAACGAAAAAGTAAGTTTTTGGACAAATGTATACCCTGATTCCGAAGGTGCTGTACAGAACTCTTGAATCCCTATAGATAGCGATTCAGGGTTTTCGGCTTTATCTAGACAACTCAGAGCAAATGCCACTTCATCAATTATCATCATCATCATTATCATCACTATAATGATGCTACGTATCGTCACATTTTACGAGTGTTTAAGATTACATTTCTGCCATCTGTTTTATAATTGAAATGCAATTATTGTTTTAAAGTTTTTTTTAGAATTCGGTACGATGTTTTTGAAAGTGGTGAACATTTTTTTATATGATATTTCATTATAAATATAATTACTACGGGTTACTACACATGGAAAGTAACTGCCGTCGCCCATGGACACTGGCGACATCTGAAGAGTCGCAAATGTATTGCCGGAATCTTTTATAAGGAAATAGAGAATGGGAATAGGGTTAGGGAATTAGGGAAGTTGGGCCACCGGTAACTCACTGAACGAAACACAGCACAACGCCGTTTCACGCCAGTTTTATGTAAGGCCGTGGTATCATTCATTTATCATTCGTGCCGAAGCATGGATCTCCCACGGTAATGAGCATTATGTACTTGAGGTCGGAAAACGTCTCATTGGTACACGCCTCCAGCCGGGTTCGAACCTGCACCCTCTCGAGTACGAACCACGGTTCCACCCACTAGGCCACGGACGCTCTGATAAACAGAATCCATAAAAAATCGATCGAGGGATACGAATATACACACTTAGATTGAATTATCTACAACTTACTATGTAATTAAATATGTTAATATGTATGTTAGACTTTAAGGTATCTATTATAATATAGGAATAGGTATGTTAGTTTTAAGATATTTTTAATATGGGTCTATGATGCCCGAAGTAAATGATTTTGATTTGATTTGATTATAGGAGCATTTCACGTCAAGCGGCAGCGAAAAAAATGTCAGGTTTTGGATTTCGTTCATAATTTGGTTAATTGGACATGTATAGGACGTCGATTAATCACAATCATTATTTGTAATATTCTTTAATAGTTGTAAATTTATACGACATATATAAAATTTGGAGGAACAATTTTTTCAAGATTTTTTTATGCAGTTAATCAAATCGATTTAATTTTTTTTCGAATCGATTTAATTGTAACAAAATAGTGATTATCTTAGAATATATAATTTGCAATTTTAGCCCATTTCTAAAAATTTTTTTTTTTAGAAATGGGCTAAAATTGGAAATAATTTTTTGTTTCATATATTAAACCGGAATTATATATTTTATATACCGGATTATGTATGCAGTTAGCATAAAAGTTCTTGAAAAAATGTCCACCCAAATTTTATCAATACTTTCAAGTCGTATAAATTGACAACTATTAAAAAAATATTAGAAATAATGATTTTGATTAATTGAGGCCCTATACGTGTCCGATTAACCAAATTATAAACGAAATCCAGAAGCTGACATTTTTTTCGCTGCCCGCTTGACGTGAAATGCCCCTATAGTCAGCTGCTGATGATTGATGGTATACCAAGGTAACCAAATCTCTTGCGTCACTGACCGCGAGGTATCTGGAGCACTTTCAAAATACCATTGTTATTATATTCGACGACCTCTGTGGCTCAGTTGGTAAGCGCGTTAGTAGCTTACGCCGGGGGTCGCGGGTTCGAATCCCGCCGACGGA
>JAOTAV010093576.1:0-11252 GCA_026546445.1 Cyclargus thomasi | reverse complement strand
TATTATACTATATTTAGCGGACTCGACGGACGTTGTCCTGTCCATCTTGGTTTGTGAATCTAAGCAATTCTCACATCGCCTTGAATGCCGACAGAAAACTTCGTCAAAATCGTCCTGTCTGCGTACGAAGTCGCGGGCAAAAGCTAGTGGTGCATAAAACAAGGGTACCCAACGGGAATAATATATCAACAAATAGCACAGAACCCTTGCTGCGCGGATGCGACACTCACTTCTTCTGATTTACTTTAAATTAGTTTTATTTCAGGTGTCACTTATATTCATAAATTTCGGTTGCGCAATGCACTGGCCGACGGTGAAGAGTGTCCTGCGACGGCCGATCGGACCAGCTATTGGGATGGTCGGACAGTTTCTGTTTATGCCTTTGGTAGGTCACAAAAACTTGTGTTTATTATATATAATATGTAGTCATTCAACTAATTAATAACTAGCTTTTTCCCGTGATTATGTCCGTGTGAGACTATAATTTATCCCGTTTACAACATTCTTTGATTACTTCCATTGGTGTAGTGATGTTATAATGTAGCCTATAGCCTTCCTCGATAATTGGACTAACCAACAAAAATAATTTTTCAATTCCGGCCCGTGGTTTTCAGGAACTTCGTGCGTTCAAACAAAGAAGTAAACTCTTTAGCTTTATATTATTAATATAGATATTTCGTTAATGTGCCGCTAATGTCATTTTGGAAAAAATAAAAAACCCTAACAAAATGCCTAAAATCAACAACCGAAAACAAGCCAATTATTACCGATACAAGCATTGATATTTTGACTAGTTTTGTGTTGCTGTTTTTGGGCATTTTATTAGGTTTTTTTACAGTTTGCAAAATGACTTTACGTACCTTAGCTAGCAACACCGCTCAAGTCGAAAATTGACAGTTTTCATTGACATTTGAATGTCATCGGAGAGAGCTGCTCATTGCGCGTCGAACCATTGGTCACATGATATAGATTTCAGACAAACAAAAGGAGTAATGCGAAAAATAGTGACAACACTCAAGTTGATTAGCCTTGCAACACCGCACATTATTTTTCGTCTCCTGAAAAGTTGGTCAAAATGACTTAAGCGGTGTTGTAAGCTAAGGGACGATTAGCAAGGTGTCTAGTTAATGTCCCCGTGTTGTACGTTTACAGTATTTAATTTTTAATCATCATCACCAGATGTCATTCGGTATCGGCTACCTTATCTTCCCCGATGCGGCGGATATGCGTCTCGGCATGTTCTTCACGGGCGTAGCGCCCGGTGGCGGCGCCTCCAACATATGGACCTTCATACTGGGCGGGAATCTGAACCTCTCGCTAGCCATGACTAGCATATCGACGCTGGCGTCTTTTGGTAAGTAAGAAGAAGTCTTACTGATAGTTTAACACCGTTGTGCGCGAGGCTCTATGTGTGCGTGCGCTTGTCAATATACAACTTTTTCGGGTGGTAGTGACGCGGTAAACGCCGTCCGAGTAAATAACATTTACCCATACAAGCGGCCGCGCGCACAATTTAGCAGAATGTATATTTGTTTGGTTTTTATAAGTTTATGAAATTAGGACGCAAACGAGCGAACCTCATGGAAAGTTCTCACTCATCCGTAGAGTTGAAATTGTGTGTTGCTTTTTAGGGAGTAGGCTAGAGCATAGGAACACCTCCTATAAAGTCACTTGCGCAAAAGCCCTGTTTTTAACGGTGCTTTTCTATGAAGTCGTGGTTTCACCGGTCGAGTCGGTCCATTCGCTTTGCCCGTGTGGAATTACCTCTATGTTACTCTCTGGCAAGCCTTATATGATTTATTAAACAATGTATATTTGTGGACTTTACCGCGGTTTTGCCGGTTGTCAGAAATTATATTTAATTGGAATAAAAAGTGTACTACATGTTATCTAAGTTAGCTAATAACCTATCTATATACGAAATTCCTTAAAAATGTTTAAATGCCCTGTAACCTGGTTCCAGGTTTTATGCCCGCCTGGCTATTCTCTCTGGGTCAAGTGGTATTCCGCGATGCGAACATAGTCGTTCCCTACGCGCGCATAGCGACTTTCGTGGTTGGCCTGATCGTGCCGATGTGCGTGGGGCTCGGCATGCAGCGATGGACGCCGAAGATAGCCGCCTTCATGGTCAGGATACTGAAGGGGTTCTCGACCTTGCTGCTCCTGTTTATTATAATCTTCGCGATTGTCACCAACCTGTATATCTTCGAGCTGTTTACTTGGCAGGTGAGTGACAGTGTAAGGTCGATTGTCTACCAAGACCGTCAACGAAACGAGAATATTTTGGCAGGATAAAATGCAACTTTATGACATAGACTACAGGTTTCATTATCCTCTACGCCTTAAATGACGCCGACGACATTGACGATAGGGCAGTGTCGCTAAAAAAGAAACTTAAAGCCTTGATTATAAAGTTGCATTTTATATGACACAATTAAATTTTAAGGCGGGAGTAGCTAGTACCAATTATTTTTACTGTGCTAGTACTAAGTAGAAAAGAAAGACGAACTACGAACGAAAGATCTTTGGAGAAAGGCATTTGGTACAGAATTATTTGTAAGGAACCGCTGAAAGTCCCGTGGTTTGCTGGTTTAAAAGTGGGACGACACAGGTTAGCAACGCTCATGAGACTTCGCTCCGGACACGTTCCTTCAATGCATTTGGCTTCATGGTGATGATTTGTGAGTCTCCAGTTTGCACTGTATGCTATAAACGCGAAGATATGTACCATGCATTGGTGGAGTGTATCCGGGTGGAGTCAGAGCGGCGCAGGTTCGAGGTTGAAGCGGGAGTGTCACGCAGCTCGGTTGTGTGAGCGCCATCCTCGCTCAGCGGAGACATTCTGTTTGCTGGGATTTGGTACATTTATACTTTAGATTTACACTTTAGAATTTAAACAATAGTAGTTTAATTTTTGTAATTTCTATAATTTAGACAACCTCATTTTTGTAATTTTATCACTAGGCTGACATTGTCGGTTACGACCAAGGCTAATTAATTAAGAAAAAAAAACTGCGAAGGCAACAAACCATACATTGCAAGAAACTGCAAATCGTCCGGTTTTCTCCGGATTTGTCCTAGTTTGAAGGATTTTACTTAAAAATACTAATAATTGTATTATGAGCAGGTCATAGTTTCAATAATTGCTGTAGAGAAGTTTTTGTGTCATATGGTACTTTAAATGCGGTTTTTAGCGTCCGGAAAAAAACGGACTTTCACCAGGTTTAAGTCAAGCCGGCTGATTCACTAAGCGTTTCCGCGCGGGAACTGTCCAGTGTGCTGAGTACGTTTTTTTCTCATTAAACCGTAAACTACCTATGGTAAACTACTAAGATTTTATACGGGATTTGTAAGCACCACCTAGTAACGCTCACGGTCACATTTATAATGGGGGAAATTGAAAGAGAGCCAGTTGACGGAATGACGGACCTACGTCATTTGGTAGGAATGTGTCAATTCCATGTAAGTCGTGATTGAGTTCGACATAACCCGATCAAATTACTTAGATCCACGATCTCTTTCAGCATCTCCGATTGTAAAAATCCTAAATAAAATATTAGTAAACGCCAAACGCGTTCACGGTCGAATGTAAAAAAAAACGCAATCCGCAATCGGCACTCCTACATCGGAAACGTTTTCACTTTCAGACTAATCTAAAGTGAAAACTCCCCTCAGGACCCTCAGGTACAAATTATATCTCAACTTTTCCAGATAATAGTAGCGGGTATGGGTATACCGTGGCTGGGCTACATGTTCGGCTACGCGCTCGCCAAGATCTTCAAGCGGCCGCATCCGGACGCGTTAGCGATATCTATAGAGACGGGCATACAGAACACGGGAATCGCTATATTCCTGTTGAGATACGCGCTGCCGCAGCCCGAGGCTGATCTCACCACAGGTATGTGGCCGTCTAATAATAATTGAAGACAAAAGTGGAGGAAGCGGACAACTAACATTTTGCAGCCTTCGAGTATATATACTAATTTTTTCCCCATAAATTTTGACAAATCTCGTAACTTACCTTTTTCAATATCTAGCTTGTTTATGCGGCTATCATCCAAAAGGGACCGTCAATTATGCAGGAAAATGCACAAAAAACATTACGTGATTAATGGACAGCCCCTCAGCGTCCATTCGATGTTTGTCCATCTGTCCGTCAGACCGTCTTTCCATCTGTCTGTCTCCAGGCTTTGTCTCAAGGACGGTAATAGCTAGAGAGTTAAAACTTTCACAGAACATGTATTTCTGCCGTCGCAATAACCACAAACACTTAAATCAAAATAAATGAAATATTCATGGGTTCGTAAAGAGAACGTTTTTTTCCTTTTTCTTTTTTTATGATAGATGTCGCTACTGGCCGGTTTCTCAATGTTCATTTTGTTGTACTTAATTTTTTGATTTTCATGAATGTATGATTGTTTATTTCTAGTGGTGCCGGTGTCCGCCGCCATCATGACTCCAGTACCAATGATGATGATCTACACGTACCAAAAAATTGCTTCATGGTAAACAATAATTCTTATCATTAGTATTTTTTACACGAAACACTACAAAAGTAATTAAACAATCATTCTTATCATTAGTATTTTTTACAAAACTAATTAAATTATTATCATTAATATTTGTTTAGGTGAAAAAATATTAATACGGTCGAGTTTATAAATGTCTTTGGATGTCGAGTAAAAATAAACGATCTATTCATCTTTAGCATCTATTCATCTTTAGCATTTTTTGCATACCTAACATAGGTACTTATACGAAATCAGCAGAATGATTACTTAGTTATCAATTTTATTTAAATATATACATTTTACAAAACCACCCAGTACTATGTCACTTATTATTTTGCCTTTAAATATATTCTTTGCTTCAGCATGAGAAATAGAAACAAAACAAAAGGCGGCGAACAAGAAGATATAGAAAACACGACGGAAAAAATTGACAACCCGAACGAAGCGCAAACAGACACCACGAAAGTTACTGAAGAGGGACGATACTAAGTTTAAAAGACAACGTACTTAGTTAAAAGTGATATTTAAATACAGGATACTCAAAATATATTTATATAAAAGTTATGTGTTTTTTTCTTTTATCTATGAACGCTTTACACCACGTCGCTCTGACCACGTGGTAAGTGCCCGAGAGACTTGTATTACAGGTACCAGACAACGGAAATATATTTAATACTACATACATATTTAACATTTTCATTAACCCCGGCGTGAGCTACGAAGGTGCTCAACCACTGCGCCACAGAGGTCACCAAATATTGTTTCTAACCTTTGAAGTGAAAAGGTGAGAAAAGTTAGAACATCATAAATTTAATAGTGAAAAATATAATTTTATATAAAAACTAGTAAAAATTTGTTCACTAGCTGTTTTCTCAATGGTTCTTCGAGCCATAACATCACTAAATATCTTTTCGTCCCTTTCCACATGTTTATGGTCGTTGTTTATGTATGAGCAAGTTCTATGCGTCACACGGTCTTGTTTACAGCGTCCTGAAAACTAATCTGAGTGCCATGGTGCCGACGGACGAACGCGTTTCACTTTTACTAAGATTTTATATGGCATTTGTACATGGGACCGTAAGCATGACTAGGTAGCGCTGTACGAATTCCATATAAAATCTTAGTAAACGGGAAATAAAAAGTTTTAAATATATCCGTTGTCTGGTACACGTAACACAAGTCCCTCGGGTACTTAGCACTGGGCCAGACTGACGAAGTGTGAAGCGTCCATAGATATTGTTTATATATTATATCATTATTGTGCGCTATTGGGTATACGAGTATTATATACGAATACGTATACAAATAATATGAGTACCTAGTGTCGCAAACAGCTGGGCACACAGATATTTGAATTGAATTAATGTGTATGATGTTTACTAACATTTATTTTTTGCATTTTAATTACTAACAATTTATAGACTTTGTCTGAAATAAATAATTTATTATTATTATAACTATAAGAGATTTCACATGCCACGGCCCGTGCAGCGACCTTTCAGTACAAATAAAAAAAATATCAACAAAATGACATAGGCTCACTGTTAAAATCTAAATGGCATCTAAACAATAGAAAGCAAAAAATTAAAAACAGTTAAGAATAACATAAACCTAGGAACAGCTAGCTGTAGAAGCTACCTAAGAATTATTCGTAATTTTTTATTACAATTAATATATTTAATGCGATTTGATGCATAACTTTATCTTGGATTTTTGATAAAAATGGTGAAAGTGGCATACGATCCACCGACGGAACGATTCCCGTACCGCATCCGGAGACGGTTCAACGTGTTGAGCGAACCAAAACGTGCCGAGGAGACGGAGAGTTTGCCCGACGTGACTAAGGCGGGCGTGAGACGCTCGGCGCTGAGGTATCAAGGTTCCGATAGGGTAAATGACGTCGCTTTGCCCAAGATGAGGTAAGCCATACCATAGAGCCATAATATAACTATCTTACTTACTAGCTTCCATAGTTTCTCAAACGTTACTACTTTACGCGGCACGGCGACCGTATGCATGTGAAAAGGGGCTTAGCTTTGTATGCAATGACGTAAGACCTCGCACTTTCACCCGCACCCTACGCGCAGCATTCCGTTAAGTAAATGTACGACGCTATCAGGAAACGAAAGGCGTAAGGCGTGTGCGGTGATAACAAATGTGCGATCACGTTTAATGGCGGGTGTACACTCTCGACGAGACACAACGAGACCGTCCGAGTGCGACAGTGTAAATGGGTATGGTATGGCCACTCGACGCCTCGTCTCGCTTACTTATCATCCTTGGGCGAAAGTCTTGCACGAGACTCTCGCCTAAGAGCTCTCGGCAGGAGTGTATAGCCGCGATTAGACTTCAAGGCCGTTTATCCATAGCACGCCGCCACCGTCAACGAGATTATTTTGGGCCGATAAAATGCTAGTTTATGATCAAGGCTATATGTTTCATTTTCTAGCGACATTGCTCTAGCGTCTATGTCGTAGCCGATGTCTAGGTACAGCAAAATGAAACCTGTCGTATCGTGCAGTATCTTTGTACAGTACAGTAACGATGTGTGGTGGACAAATTAAACGGCCTGAGAACACAATGCAAATCCCGAAATACATAACAATAATAATAACTGTACTTATTGTATAACTATATTAGTAATCAATTTCAGAAAATTACTGAACTTGCGTAAGATGTATAAAAACAGATTCAGTTCAGAAAGATTGGAGAAGATAGACAGAATGATCGAAGCTGCCAATGCGACCATTTATACCAAGTTAGCGAACGCCGTTATCGATCTCAAAAATCAGGTCATATTTCAGACTTTTTTTTTCAAATACCACTTGCGCAATTTGAGTTGAGAATCGTGAAAATACTAAATTCACTGCTGTTTATTTCGTTATTTGATTCAGTTTGAAAGCCCTAAGCCGTACGCGCTTTGTATTCTAACTTGACCACAACCTCTTTATCACGACCGAGAAACGTGGGACGGGTAGGGGAACGGAGAAGAGTACTAACCCCGTCAGCGTTGACGGCCAATTGACAGACTAGCGCGGCCCGTAACCATGTCAACCCTCTCCCGCCGCGCCGCGCTCGTACCCCAGGCGAATATAGCGCGTGTGGTCAAGCTATAGCCACGTACTTAAATTACGTCTTGCGGCGCGTATAGTAATTAACGGTGCTGATCTAGATCCAGTGATGATAGAAATAGAAGAGAATGTTTTATATGTCCTACATCAACAAGCAGGGCACGGACGACAGGCGACGCGGTTGGACGGAGAGTGACTGGCGGAAACACATGGAGCACATCAATCACATCGCACGACCGAAAGAGCCTCCTACACCGACACCTGTCATGGTTAGTTTGGTCTGTTGATGTCGCAGATGTTTGACTCCCAAGCCGTTTTATCACTCATAAGATCGAATGAGAATGTTATGAGTGATAAATCTCTGTCTGTGTGTGCTTGTGTGCCGTTTGGAGTAGGGCTCGTATTAATACAAAGCTCCAAGCATGTGTGGTCAGCGACTAACCTAACCTCACTCATATTGAGGAGATGCTTACATCTCACTCATATTAAGGAGACGCTTAGTAAGGTTAGGTTAGCGGCTACACTAACCTCACTCACATTGAGGAAATGCTTAGGTTAGGTTAACGGCGAACCTAACCTCACTCATACTGAGACAGGTTAGGTTTGCGGCAAACCTAACCTAACTCCTAACCTCACTCATATAGCGGTTAACCTAACCTCACTCATGTTGATGAGACACTTAAGTTAGGTTAGCGGCTAACCTTACCTCACTCATATTGAGGAGACACTTTAGTTAGGTTAGCGGATAACCTAACCTCACTCATATTGAGGAGACACTTTAGTTAGGTTAGCGGATAACCTAACCTCACTCATATTGAGGAGACACTTAAGTTAAGTTAGCGGCTAACCTAACCTCACTCATATTGAGAAGACACTTAGATTAGGTTAGCGGTTAATCTAACCTCACTCATATTGAGGAGACACTTAGGTTAGGTTAGCGGCTAACCTAACCTCACTCATATTAAGGAGAAACTTAGGTTAGGTTAGCGGCTAACCTAACCTCACACATATTGAGGAGACACTCAAGTTAGATTAACGGCTAACAAAATCTCACTCATATTGAGGAGACGCTTTGGTTAGGTTAGCTGCTAACCTAACCTCACACACATTGAGGAGACGTTTAGGTTAGGTTAGCTGCTAACCTAACCTCACTCACATTTAGGAGACGCTGAGGTTAGGTTACCTGCTAACCTAACCTCACTCACATTGAGGAGACACTTAGGTTAGGTGGGCGGCTAACCTTACCTCACTCAAATTGAGGTGAAACTTAGGTTAGGTTTGCTTCGCGGCTACCTAAACCTCACTAACGATGAGGAGACACTTAGGTTTGGTTTAGTTAGCGGCTAACCTTCTATTACTGTAAATGAATACTGATGCGCTAAGTGCTCTGCAAATCTCGTCGTATGTAGGCCTTTGAAGGCATTTCGCGGGCAGTGTCGCGGTTGTGCAGGTATTCCGTCTATCTCGTGGCCCTGCCTGGAGCAAATAGCAGGAACACCGTTGGGGTTTTAGTGAGTATTTCACTGAGTCCCACATACCTCGGTGGCCCTCCCCAGACTGCCGAGCACAAATGCATTTCCCCTACGAAAAAAAAGGTCTGCTTCTCATTGCAACTTCTTTAAGTTACATAATTATTATCGTCCAAGTTGATCAGTGATTATTTTTAGCACGTTTGAGTTTAATAGACCTAATTTTTTTAACAGCGAGGTCCTCGTAAGTCCCTCAAGGATCTCCTACCCCGCATCAACAGGATGAGCCGGTTGCCCGAGTTCAAGGAGTACCGCCGTCTGTCGCAGGAGTCCTGGTACAGGACGCCGGGGAAGGTCAGTGGAGTCAGACAAGTTAAATTAAGATTTTATAGGAATTTTTAGGAAATTATAACCGAGAGGAACAAAACCTCTGTTACAAAGAAAAGGTCGAAACTCGAAACCGATAATAGTTGCTACCAATCATGTGATGCGTCTTCCTTACCTCAATATTTCATTAAGTAAACCGGTTGTGACATACGGACGGACAGACGACAACGAAACTCTATGAAGCTTCGGCCAAACCCGTGCGTCTGTGATGCGGGACGCGGAGCATCTGCAACGTGATACTTAACGTGCACACCTACATGCACCTATTCGACTATGGTGCGAACCGCTTACTTCATATTTTGTTAGAACAGTCACTAATAGACTGAGAAGTGAGAGCTGGTAGCAAATTTCGAGTGGTATTTGAGACAATTTAAAACCTTGTAAAAAATGCATTGAAAAGATAGTTAAAATTGAACATTTAATAACCTTTTTAACCAGCAAGGCCTAAAACATTTAGTTGAATGTGACATGTCTGGGTAGCTTAGTTACGAACGGCTTTGTAGTTCCTATATTTTTACAAGTTTACCTTTAAATCATCAGTACTTTATATGAAAGTGTTCTTTGGTGTATTCTTAACATGCCATATCTTAATTTACACACAGTACATTTATATAGTTAAAATTTATTAGTATAAAAAAATATATATTAGTGGGATGAAAAATAGATGTTAGCCGATTCTCAGACCTACTGAATGTGTATGCAAAATTTGGTTAAAATCGGTAAAGCCGTTTCGGAGGAGTACGAAGACAAACATTGTGACACCAGAATTTTATATATTAGATAAGCAAGCAGAAACATATATAGAGCCTAATCATATATAGCTTGTATATAGCCTAAACATATACAAGCTTAATCTGACGCATAGATAATGACTTTGTCGAAACCGCTGGTATATTTGTTATAATTTGTAAAATCAAAATCAATATAGTGGAAATAGTGCATGAAAAATTGTGTTTTATAAAGGTTCATCTGACGCGCTCGAGTTAATCCAGACGCTCTGGCATCGCAGTCGCATTCATCGCGCAGGTTTGGCCTAAGCTTAAGGGTTCCGTTTTTTTGCTTTCTTACCCGACTGCACCAGGAGGGTAATGTTTTTCTAGAGTATGTATGTATAAGTATACATGTATGTATGTATAATTGTTTGGCACGCTCTGCAGCCTTAACGGCTTGATGAATTTTAACGTATGAGGTATCGTTAGATTCGTCTTGATAGCGCAAGTGACGCTGGGTATATTGAAAAATTTAAAAATCGAAATGGCGGATTTTGAGGAAAAAATGTGAGGTTCCAAAAATTTTTTTCGCCCAAATAAAGTAAATAGGTCGAGTAGGGTTTTCCGGCTCCGAAACCCTAAAAATTTACAATACTTAATGCAGGTGTCGGAAGCCGCGCTCAAGTACAACGTAACGGAGCGCACGAAGAAGCTAGCTGTTCCTAGAGCTGTGCAGACATACTTCTAACCAAGCATCTTGCCATAGACTAAGCTCACAATAAACATATTCTACTGAATAGTGTGTTTGACACTTTTTGCAAAATTAGGTTAATTTATTTCTATCATAGCCACTTTTCAGTGATTATTTTATTATCTCAAAATAACCTTGATGTCCGCCACGATGGAATATGGGACGGGTATATGACGTCACTAATCACAAAAGAAACTACTTTTATTTTTACTTTTCTTTTCATTACATTCATTTGAAAGAGGCCTTAAAAATCGATCTTTAAATTAAAAAAAATTGTGTGTAACGACTTGCTTTTGCGCGCAGCTTCGCTAGCGTTGAATTAAAAAATCGCGTAAAAATTTTAAATAATTAAC
>JAOTAV010093566.1:0-11253 GCA_026546445.1 Cyclargus thomasi | reverse complement strand
AATAGTCAAAAAATGACTTACGTGGTGTTCGAACTTAAAAGAATAAATTTCATATAAGATAATGTTCATAATAAAAAAAGTAATTTGTCAGTCAGATTGTAAATGTGTCTGTTAACCATTCATGCTTAAAACAATGAATAGATTTATACAAAGGATACGCTATTCAAAGTTTGTCCTTGTCTGAACCATTGGAAATGTCCTTTGGAAGACAAAGGCGAAACATTGTTTAGCTTAGGTATTCGTCGTGCAATTTTTTACACCGATATTTTCATTCTCTACGTTTCCTATACATGTACTATACTCATAAATAAATATTGTGTAAGAATGGTTTTATATTCATTTGATATTATTTACGTTTGGGTGACTTACAGCACATCACATTACAATATGAAATAAAGATAAATGACAGGATATTCATTCCAGAGTCCACATACATGGCAGTTATGACGCTATTCATTAATTCTATGGAACTATGATCAATATTATGCCCTATATTTACATTTTAATCAACACGTCGCATCAAATATCTTTTTACCTCGTATTTTAAAAAACTCCAATAAAATTTAACTATTTGTGTTCCAAGTCAGTCCCTACATAACATCTATAGAATCATAGAAATTGAAAAAAAATCATGGGCACATAGCGAGCCTTTGTAATTTGGTTCAGTTATGTCAACTCAGTGGTCGACGTAATCTATCGGGTTAAGTTCGACATAATGCCACCAAGTTGCGTACGCTCGCCATCTGCCTATAAATTTACTTATTTGATATTACTATTGAAAGTTAAACAGAGTCAGTTGACTGACCTACGTCATTTAATCGGAATATGTCAATCCCATGTAAGTCGTGATCTGTCTGTCTGGCTGGGTTTGACATAACGCGACCAACTCGGATTCGCAATCAGAGTCTCCTCCATGTGGGAGTAAGTAATGAATATCAACTCCGCGGTAGTACGTTATATGTAGAGCATGAGCTTACCTTTTATATTGCTAAACGTCTTCTCTTCGATTCTCAAAACATCGCAGTGTGCTATTTCGAGAAACAGACTGACAATGTTGAGGTTGACTGCGGCGGATTTTCTCAGGAGAATTATCTGTATGTGCGACAGATGGATGTGTCTTGCGTCCTTCAGGCCTGATATCGCGTTGGCATCGATCATAACAGCTTCGGCTCCAGTCACGATCAGGTTGGTGGTGGCTTCCGGGAGATCTCCTTCCAGGATGTCTAGTTTCTGGAATAGAAAGAATTCTATTTTAATTGTGAATTCCTGATTATAATTGCGATTTGGTTAACTGGTTTAACTGTTTTAACTGATTTAAATTGTAGGATGCGGTTTATTCCGATTAAATGTTCCTCAAAAATCATTTTTAAGAGCGAAGCCGAAGGTAAACTCTAGTATTGTTCTTTAAAAGTAAGGATAAGTGTTTCATTTACTAAGTTAGATTTAGGTCGATGACAATTTTTATATTTTCTTATCAACATAAGTGTTTAAGCTCTTAAGTTTATTAATTAAAAAAAATGTCTAATAATAATCATTAAATAAATCTATATCCACGGACTAATCCAAAGGAGTCTTTTTACATTTGACCTCAATGGCTTGCTTGGACCAGAAACCTAAACGCATTAAACTACACCAAGGTACATGCACAGTGGAAGCTTAACGTTGATCGGAAATTGGTTATTATCAACATGGCCATCAGCTAACCGACTACTGAAGGTCTCAGCGAATATCAAGATAGTAGTACTAATCGTACTCAATCAAAACTTATGCGGTTTATGCATATAGTAGTAGGGAAGCCCAAGAGGGGAATTTTGGATTAACTCGAACGCGTCAGATTAATCTAGTGTAGGCTTTTTAAGTGTCTCTGGTTATCATGGAATAGAAACCATTTTTCTAAGTTTGTTCGGTACTTAAGAGTAATTTTTAAGTAGCGAAATGTCGTCGAAACCAGCAGATTAGGATAAGTGGTGTTAAAAATACGTCAATTCACTTCCATATAAAGTACTGATTTAAATGTGAGATAATCCTGTAATAACATGGAACTACAAAGCCTCATATTTTCATATCCAAGCTTTCCTGATATTTTATGTCACATTCAACTAAATGCTTTCGACCTTGCTGCCTGTCAAAAATCATTCAAACTCACAGCTAAGATAAAAAATGCCCTTATTATTTAGTCCATGTTTTACCTTATCTATAAAACGTATTAGGTCTCCACGACGCCTGAATTACCACAAAACAGCACTCTCACCTTCCCGGCTATAGAGTATGGATCTTGTTGAGAATTTGATTCGCTGAAGCTACTTAGACAAATATAATATTAGTTACTATATTTCATATCAATTATTATAGTATTCCTTATCTACCATCTAACAGGTACATAAAAGTTTTAGACGAAACTATTGAAATCATAGTCACCGAATTATCGATTAAAATTGTTTTATAATCATAAGTTGACAGTTTCATTCAAAATATCAAAATTACACTCTACATTTTTAACATTTTAGATTCGTGATCAAGTTGAGCTAAGTAAATCATTATTAAGTAATACTGGTGGTGCATGAAAGAGGGGTTTAACAGGATACGGGCTGCTGATTGAATTACATTTAAAGGGGGGGATTGGGGAGGAGACACCTACATGGCGTATTGAATTTGAGCTCTTTACGTCGAGTAGCCGGGAGTATTTGTTCGAAAATGTAAATAGTATTAAGTGCACTAAATTATCACAGGATGAAAATTTATTCCATTTCGTAAGATGCGAAATAATTGAACTTAGTTCATAGTCGACTAAGCAAACATTTAAAGCAGTTTATTTTTGGACTAGCAAGTCTGTTGCCATAGAAAATGTTAAGAGTTATATTTTGCAAATTTTAAGAATCACCTTGATCTATTTTAATATGTATAATTTTTTTTTTTAGTAAAAATAGTTGGAGTTTGATACATGAATATATGGAATAGTCTAACCACACGGTATTGCAATAACGTCACAACTTTCTACGATTGTTTTTCAACCGGTAAACGATTTCCGCGCATTCAATCTTTTATTCTCCATTTTCGGAGGAATCCGACACAGCTGTCACAACGTTATCTGACTAGTTTGTTTTGATAACTGCTTGTTTATACATTGTTCTTATCGAGAACATATTTATGGTCATTACTAGATAGATAAACCGTTGTCTATTGAGTCACCAATAGTTTGGGATGCATTCTGCACTAGATAACTTTCTAAACCTACTCTAGATCAAATATTAAAAATATTCACAGTTGCCGTCTAAAAAGTAGCACCGGCAACCGTTCTTATTAAGCGTTATTCTGTTCTTAGACGCTCCGAGACCGCGATTTTAATTTTTGTATGATTGTAAGCTAGTTAAAGTCATTGAGTAAATTTTTATTTTTTAATACACTTGATTTTGATTTGAGTTGTTTTGTTTCAATATTTTTATTGTAGTCTTGGTGCCATTATTTTATTTAATTTTAAAGAGATTAGTGCATCTTATTAATATTTGATCGAAGGCATAAGCTATGAACTGGTTTATTACATGCGTGTACGTTTTTATCACTAAACCACTTTGTTATAGGTGTGACTTACGCTTATCGTGCCTTTAAATGAATATATCATTGACAATTAAAAGAGTTTACTGTAGCTTGACCCGAACCTCTGTACCGCGCCCTAGGAGCGTGGAACCTACCTGCCTTCAGCGTTGTCGTACAACTGACTGGAGTCGCTCTGCCAGTAACCATGGTAACCCTTCCCCGTCGCGCCGCGCTCATACCTAAGGTCCTCTCCTTAGGTATGAGCGCCTGTGGTCAAGCTAAAAATTACCATGGTAGTTTGCAACTAGGTAGCGCCTCTTTTATAACTTTTTTTTATGTTGTATGTATTTTTTGCAAATTCGTTTTAAAGCAGTTTAACATATTTTTGAACCTGCTACCAGCTCTTAGTGTGAGTGTTTTTGAGCCGTTTATGGTCTGCAATGAAAAGTTGACACTTGTGGCGCTGAGCGCGGACCACTACAAAAGGAAGGAGTAGACACACGTCCGCTCCCACATAAGCAATTCCAAATAAAAATAAACCGGCAGACGGACGAAATGTATAAAATAACGTTACACGCCGACGGGACTTTCGTCAACAATTGTTTCATCAATTTTTACATCTGCTTAGCCCTTGATTTCTCAATGTTCATTTCTTTGCGTGTTATCTGTAATTGGGCTTAATAAAATACTTATCACTTATTATTAATTCGGTGATTTTAGTGATTCGGTGTGAAATTTCTTTTATTTAGTAAACATAAAAATCTCAGATATGAAAAGGCGCCCCAAAACACATAATAATTTTTTTATTTTACCCTACCAACAAATACTGAGAGTTATTTTATAATGAATAACAATATAATGGAAAATATAAATCGTAGGAGCACAAATATAGGTTAAAAGAAAGTAGGTAAGAGAATTATATCGTCCAGCTTATTCACTTTGTGCTTTGTGGATTATCTTTGTCGTTAGCAAAAGGAACACTTTAAAAAACTAATCTCGGACTTATTCGTTATTCGCCTTGTTGACAATAAAATAATATGGAAATCGAAACGAACGGTTTTATACATCTAAATATGTTTTTCATGCTTTTGCCGGCGGATTTGTCGGCTTGAAATGATAAAATATATTATTAATATTAATCCAGGAGCATTCTGCATTTCATCGGAATTTAAAGTATCCTATCATCTAATTCCCACTTATTGACTTTAGAGGAACATATTACAAGCAAAAAAGTTTCGCGTTTATAATATTAGTATGATTTGAGAAAATTAATAATACCACTTCTTAATAACAAAGTAAAGTTCCTTAACCATCAAGTCCGTATTTTAAAATTTCATGAGAATATTATGTACTACTATCTGAGATGATAGATCTAACCTAGATCTATCATCTGAGACATTACTGTAGAGTTCTAGAATCAGCTTGAAGAATTTTTCTAGAGGAGCTGACAGATGTAATAGTCGTTCCTGACTCAAGGGGAGTTGTCACAGGTTGGTCTTGGTGCACTTATCCTATTTGCACTAACTGCTCGCTATACAAGTGACGATCACTGAAGTATCAGTATCCCGAATCTAATTTTATGCTACATTAATGCATATTTTAGTTTTATATATTTCTATCAAACAAAATGTTATTATAAAAATACGCCAAACAATGAAAGTTTGTTTTATTACTGAAAAACGAGCCAACAGGCCACCAGATAAAAAGCCCTTGCCCATAAACACTTGCAACACGAGTTCCAGTAGCTCTGGCCTAAAGGGCAGCCTCATTAAACAGGGAATATTGTGCTTTCTTCTTATAGATTTGAAGGTCGTATTGGTCGGAAGTTATATACATTATAAATGCATTTATGAGTATGGTATGAGATTTTTATTGTGTAGTTCGATACTAGATCAAACTGGGTAAAAAGCTGCATGAATTTTTGATTAAAATAGTAGTCAGGACGCTGTTGTTGATAATTATATAACTGGTAAAATAACAGGATTCTTAACTGTCACATACAATAATTTTAATGATTACGAAATAAATACGAAAGGTCACTCGAAGAAACCGGCTGTTGAGTCAGAATGGCTCACGGTAACGACATCGTGTGTTATTAATTAAGAATTACTAATAATTGTATTATATTTAATAAACACTTTAATCGATGTCTTCGTTTTTTCAACCATCTGATTGAAAATTTGCCGGATAAGCAAAAAAGAGTAATTTAAGATTACATAATAATACTAATTCCTAAAATTTAACCAATGTTTATATTGCCACCTAAATCCTTGGAGCTTAAAGGTTTATTTGACGCATAAATGTTAATTACTGTTTAAATAAGTTGAAAATACCAGCAACACTTCTTATTTTGATGAGCTTAGTGAAAAAAGATGTCAGCCCCCTTTAACTGTTTATGAAGAGCTAGCTAATTATCAATAAGAGATCTTGTTTTAAGTAGCTAGCAACAGAAAGACAAGAACGTTGATGCTCATGAACAAAGTTCACATATTGCGTACTTGATTTCTGAATCAGAGAATCAAGTTGGGGCGGTTGTTTTGCAACATATCGGTGCTTACACCATTTATAGAACTTTACTGATAAATTATACGCACCGGCTACGTTCACTTTAAGGTCGGAACTGAGGTTCCAAAAGAAACTTAATACCGCATTGACATTATTTCATTTATAAAATTAATTGCATTGTCCAATTACTAACCAAAAACTGATCAGAATGTAATTCATTATATTTAATTCATTTCATAGCTAGGTTACCTTTATAATTATTTTGAACGCGACCAAACTTAACTTTAAAATTAATGTTAAATTTTTATGTAAAACATACCGATAATGTTACCAACAGATTGTTTTCAAAAATATAATAATTTTCATCGACGAATTTAAATTTAATATTGAAATTAACACTCAATTTTATCATAATAAAACGTAATAAAACGATGAAAGGTTTATATTTAGTTAATGAAACAGCATCTGGTAGTTTTATGCATGGCCCACGCACAATCTAACATCTTCATTTCCAACCGGCATCGTGTAGCCTTGTCCTATTTTCTCAGCTAATTCTATAGGAATAGGTACGAAGATTGTTATTAAAGAATCTCATTCTTACATATTCAATTCAACAATGGACGTTTTGATTGAATACATCAGTATAAACTTTTATTTAAGCTTTAGCATGACCATGGGTTAATCTGGTTAATGTTGTTAAATGGTTGGTGGCGCAGTCAGTGGTTACCGATGTCGGTTCAATGCACAGGTGTGGTATGAGAATTATTGGATCAAATTGTTTAAAATTTAAAACTAATTTCATTCTAAAGCACTTAACTTTGAACACAAGATTACAATCAGTCATTATTTCTGATGTTTATGTATATTTATACTCCTAATGATGTTTGTAAAAAATTGATACACAAAGAGTTTGTCGATAATAGGTTTAAATTAAACGGAATAGGTTATTCCGTTTAATTTGAACTGGGACAAAAGAAGCTGTTAGCTGCAAGTATGTTGCCGATGTCTCAATTCGCTTGCAAAATTCAGCATGGTGGCAACGTGCAGTAGCTTGAATCAACGATTTGTATGTAATATAATAAGACCAAACATTTTTATTATATTCTACATGTATTTACAAATCTCTAAAAATAACACCGAAGAGAACGTAAGAGACAGTACATTTTACTTTCCCTTGGTGCTAGCATTGTTTGAGTAATTTGAGCCATTAATTTTCGCCATGAAAGATCTTCTTTCTTTGAAGCTCTTTAAAGTTTCATGCCTATTACTGTGCGATTTTTAACATAATAGTAATAATTAATGTGTACCACAAAACAGATACTATGACTCAAATAACAAGTTTATCGTAATTCGTAAAGCCAGTTTAGAAGTCTAACGCTTTAGCTTACATTGCATTTTAAATAGACGTGTTCCAGATACATATTTTAAAATTGTCTGTGTGTTATCTCCGAAGATAGGAGAGCTGGAACTCGTGAATAATGTAGCTATTATGTTGTCTACCAAATTCGTAACAGGCTTTCCAATTTAGACGATAAAATATTATTTAAGGATCGTATATTGAGAAACATGCTTTAAAATTGAAAAAAACTTTTAATAATTTCAATATTTAATATAACTCTTTGATGATATTTAAATTGTTTCAATGTCCTTATGATAGTGATATAGGTTATATATTTATTTAAATCAAATTACGACAAATATGTAAATGAACTTCATTCAGAAATTCTCAAATTCAAAAACTAAGAAACATCCTGCAACGGGCCTCGTTATTTTCATATTAGATTTTATTCCAAGAATAACAGTAACAGCGGCGATACGGAAACTATATGAGATGGGATGCGCTTTATGAACGAATTCTTTTTATTCTTCGAATGTTATTTTCTGGTTTAGCCTCGACTTCTCAACACGCTAACATATTTCGGTCCGCGGTCGAAACCGGCTAGTATAGTTTTGAATGGAAATCAATTATTATTTATTAATAGCTGTTACCTATGAAATTCATAATTTTGAGAGCGCTCGCCGTTTAGACTGATTGGGAATATAATTTTGGAGCTCAGCATGTCACTCTATCGGTATCGCCGTCTCGCTCGGCAGGAAACGATGTCTCATTAGCGTTTTTTTATGGTTTGTTCGTTGCTCCCGCGGCTCGCTGCTTTCTATGCGTATGTGAGGCGCCATTGGTTGAATCTCGTGAGATTACTGGCTTGCACAAAACGAACAGTCTTATCGCACACCTTGATATTCCTAACGCGGTAAATAAACAAGTATTTTGACTAAGAAGTGTTTTTCAAATATAAACGTTTCACTTGAATTGTATTCGTTTAAAGTTTTCTATCGCGCAAATCGTTTATTGCGCATGTCAAAATCACGTCAAAAACGCAACGTCAAGAGTCAAAATCAACGTCAAAATCTATAAAACTTCTGTGACTTTGCCGTGACATGACTTGATTTTGACATGCGCAATGAAGGATTTGCGCGTTAGAAAACTTGAAACGAATACAACTTTAGTATGTCAGAAGTCAAGTATAGTTTTTTATCTGTTACTTCATCACTTACGTCAGCATTAACACTGACATTTTGATACAATTTTCGTCATTGTAAGTATAGAAAACTGTCAAATAGTCACTCTAATGCCTAGCATCTCAGGTTTTCTGACAAGAGTATATCATCTTAATAGCGTTGTTGAATGGTTAATTTTTCAAGCTTTGCCAATCAAGAGCCATAGTGAATAGAGAAGTGTTGTCACAATTACTCAGAAACTGGGCATTAGGCAGCTACATAACATAGCAGCTACAAACTGCTTTGCGGTTCTAATTGTGGTAGCAGTAGCTCTCGCGCGAATTCATCAGCTCGTTTGAAGTTGATCTACTGTTCGTTCTGTCTATTGTGTTCCTAATCTATACTTTTTTACTATCAAATATTTTTGTTTCGATAAATTGATATAGACAGGAGCCGCTCATGTTTGTTTATTGATAAAACGTTATCTATCGATAGTATAAGTCATTGTAACAGTTTAGACTCGGGAATGGTAGACACGAGCCGGCAGACAATGGTCCCACAAGGGATACGATAGAATAACAGTAATTAACTTCCGCCTTCGTGAGTACGCTGCAAGTTAATTGTACTTTCGGCGTACCCGTGGTCACTGGTAGAATGATTACTTCTTACACAATATCCATACTAATATAAATGCGAAAGTGTGTCTATCTGTCTGCAACCTATTCACTCTCAAAAAGAGTTGAGCTGCTTTTGAGAGCTCAGCTGATTTTGCTGGGTACTTTTAGTCCAGGGGAAGCATTAAAGATACTTTTTATCCCGGAATTAATGGTACCCACACTGTATACTGATTTTATAGCGCAACGGAGCTGTGGACGTCATCTTTTACATAGCACCTAATATTCATCATAGGAATACGCTTCTCTATCTTTTCTATATATCTTTTTTATGATTAAAAAAGATATATTTAGATTAAAAATAAGGGTTAATTAGAAAGAATAGTTAGATTGAGACTTTAGGTGCGAAGATTTTGGCACAAGTTATTTAAAGAAGAATCGACATTTTATAGGTCTGATGGCGATATAATGAAATGCCAACTGTCTGATAACGCTGTCTTCTGAAAGGCCTGATTATGTCCTGCGCAGGAGTAATTGCGGTATTAAGGATATGGGGCCAACGACCTTACAAATCTGAACATAGAAGACTCATTGGTTGATTTCTTGTAAAGATATGTACAGACGAAAACTAATGTGCCTAATAGTTGGCAGTTTAAGAGCCCGTTTCACCGCTTACTGATAAATGTCGGATAGTCGATCCACAACTTTTTTGACAGGTGTTATGTGGAAAATCAGTCTGTTAAAAATTTGTGGATAGTTTATCAGAAATTTTATCAGTAAGCGCTGAAAGTCCCTAATTATTGAAACTCTAAGTTACTTGTAAGTAAAAAAAATACATAAAAGTTGGACTTTTCGTAGTGTTCATTTTGATAGTTTCTAGATATCTGCTAGAGTACCAATATAGTTTTACCATATACTTTATATCTTTAATTTAACATTTCAAAGCATAAATGGAAGAACTGGGTAACTGACACATACAACATTGGAATAACTAAAAATTTTTACCTTATAATTTTTTTTTTAAATAATTTTTCTTCAATTTCCATTTATGCAAAATACTAAGTTTTGAAATTGTATTTATCCGCTTCGGCCGTTCATGTCTTTATTTATTAAAGTAGAGATTAACATTCGCCGGTTATTAAAAGTTCTAATTGCTTCACCTCCTAAGACTGTAGAGACTTTCAGCGCAAAACCTACGTAAACGGTCCGATACAATAAATAACAATATATTATGTGCTATCTGAGAAGTTGACTCATAGTCGTATTGGTGACCTAAGTAATTCGGTCGCGTTACGTCAAACCCAGCCGACAAATAACGACTAAAATACAGCTTAAGTACTTTAACTTTTGCTACATACCGGATATCCACTGGAAACAGACATTTCTGGAAATTCTGTGGATTTGTTAGGGATCATGATGTTTTTAAAATCATCTTTTTCATCATTCTATTTTCGCCTTGAGCTTTATGTGAACGCACATCCTATCAGAACCGAGCGAGCCGAACGTGGTAAAGAAAACCGAATTTTGGATTCGATGTGAAATTTCATGGAACCTCGCACACTTGCCCGCGCCGAATGAATTCGAATCGTTCGCTGTTAAATTTAAAAAAGAAAATGAATTGTATTCGTTTGTATCTTATAAATGTGCGTTCACCGTTATCCGACAGAAGTCCACGCCCGAGCCACAAGTCGCAGGTATCACTTGTACAATTTTACTCTATCTCCGCTCCTACATATTTAATCGGTTTTACAATTGACCGGCTACGCGTCATTGCCATCTTCCCGAGAAACTAGTTGCATGTACTGGAGAAATCATTACGCAGTCGGTAAAAGCTAGTTGGGGTTCGGCGATTTTAGAGATTGAAAAAAATAGGTGTAGAGGAAGACCGAGAAAAAACGATGTTAAGTCAACTATTAAGGCATGCTAATGAATTGTCATATAGATAATTGAAAGTGTCTTTGGAACACTGAGTGCAATGGCGGTAGCTCCAACAAGGGCCCTGCCCTTAAATATATAATAATAATATAATATCTATGGACGCTTCACACCTCGTCAGTCTGGCCCCGTGCTAAGTACCCGAGGGACTTGTGTTACAGGTACC
>JAOTAV010093555.1:0-11253 GCA_026546445.1 Cyclargus thomasi | reverse complement strand
TTATTTTCGTGATTTTTATCAAACCCCTCCCCCCCCTTTCAAGCCTCACGTGATTAATGGACAACCCCAAAGTGAAGGTGATAGACTGGCTGACTGACACAGTGATCAATCAACGCACAGCCCATCAGTCTGAAATTCGGTATACATCGATGCTATGTCTTACCTAATCCGCTAAGAAAGGCTTTGATTAATTCTACCTCCAAGGGAATTACATGGAGGATGGAATTTTGTATGAAAATACTTAAAGAGAGCGAAGCCGCAAAAGTGATAGATAAAATTTAACTATTTTTCGTATATCCACATTTTATAAAGTATTTTTACCGCGACTAGTATTTATGTGCATAGATATAAATTATGTTATTATGACGAGTTAAAAATTGTTATTTAATTATAGCGATTGCAGGGATACAAATAACCCTTCTTGAGATACAGACTGGAGAGACAGACAGACGGATAGATATCGAAGTCTTAGTAATAGCGTCTAGTTTTTACCCTTTGGGTACGGAACCCTAAAAGAGACCGAAATCATTCACATCATCACACATTAATTAAATAAAAAACGAATAGGTACGTGGACTGTTGACCTCTTAATAATTAAAATATCAGTTAATCATTATTAAAATATTCCAGCTCTTGACGACGATGACGATATCCTGCTTAATAATATTACTACTTCCTTAATAATATTATAAATGTGAAACTGTGTTTGTTTGTTTGTCCTTTGTTCACGCTCTAGCGAGGCAACCAATCGAATTGATTTTTTTTGTTTTTTTTGGCACGAAAAAACATCCCGTTTTTGAAAAAATCGAATATTCACCAATATTTTAGTGTGTATGCTGAAACAAGCTGCTGCCCGCGACTTCGTCCGCGTGGTAACAGAGATAAGAAAAGTTAAATTTTCTGCTTTTCTATTGAAATTTTTCCTGAATTTTCTTTGCTATACGATTCGAGGCCTTTCCAACGAATGCAAAACCGTGGAAATCGGTTCGTGCGTTCTGAAGTTAAATAGTCAGGAAGGAAAACCTGACTTATTTTTTTAATATAATAGATAAATTATTTTTAATATAATAGATAACGAATATTGACAGAGGGTTAATGACCGCTTCTGCCTAGATTGACCGAAATCAAACAAGAACACATTATTTCTCTTTATGGGCTAAAGAGGTAAACACTTTCTCCGAAGTTGAGTCAAACATCATATTGGACACGGTTTCATAAAAATTGCTGTTGCTATCACATTCAGTATCAGCAAGTTTCGTGTTATGATTATGACACACGTGTGAGTGTGACAAATCGTTTGTCGCCGTGTGTGACAAACCTTATGTTTTTACTGTTTTAGGAAGATATCCTCTTTTGGTAAAGTGACGTACGAAATTCTTGACACAATCATGGAAACCTAGAGTACTAAATAATAAAGGGTCTGATACGTGTTGGACTCTTCCTGATAAGTGTTGGATAGGCTATTTGTCACATAAGTTGTAGATAGCCTATTCGAGAAGCCGGAAGTGGAGAAACAGACCCGTAGCTTAGTTTGAAATTTGGAAAAATCCAGTAGCGAATTCAAATGTCGCCCAGCATCTACTATATTACCAACCTGCTTGAAGAGCTTAAAGGTATCTATTTTAATAAGGGGGTACACGAGCAAACGGGTTACCTGATGGAAAGCAACCACCGTCGCCCAAGGACACTCATGACACCCGAAGAGTCGCAAGTGCGGTGCCTGCCTTTATGAGGGGAATAGGGAATGGAAATTACGGAAGTTGGGCCACCGGTAAACTCACTATTCCCAGGTTTGTTTGTTTGTTTACCTTTTGATGTTATCTCATACAATCACTCCGTCATTATCACTCGCCACTTCAAAATGTTTATCACTATCTGAATGGGCTCTTTGTAATTAAATACGATGTCGGTCACCATCAGTTTTGAGAAAAATGGACTGGAATGAATATAATCCGCTTCCCTAAGCTAAGATTTGAAGACCTATGAAGGTATGGCGAGGTCGGTAGCTCTACCATTTCATAGTTCGACGAAAAACTATTTATCGATACTCGATACTCATTGACTGAATTTCACAGCGCCCCTAGCGGTCACTTTTAATGTTTGTTATGTAGTGTTGCAGTCTCGCGTTTTGTTCATCAGATTAAGTAGTAGCTTAGACACAATAAAAAAATACTAGAGGTCGCACTGTGGTCGAAATTCGACCATAAATATTAAAATCCATCGTAAAGAGGAGTTACAAAAAAATAAAATCTAATCTCAATTCAATCGCGAACTTCAATTTGGTTACCAGGCCGAACGCAGACGTCAACCATAAAATAGAGAATATTTCGTGTATGATTATCGTGTCATGTCAAAATATTGTACTTTGCGTAGCGTTTTATTTATTAAAAATATGTAAGCTAAAAGCATATTTTAAAATAATATTGGTATTCCACGCTCCTCCTTCATATCAACTATAACTGAGAAAAATTTCATGCGTAAAAGCACGGCTACACGTCTTTCATAAAAAGGGGTAGCATAGTTTTTCGCTTGCGTATTAATATATAGATGTAAAAACTAAAAATACTTATGGAGGACCAAAATACTTTCACTGATTAGATTTGCTAGTGAGTTAGAAAGTACGCTTATTATAATCTATTACTAATAACTTGAAGCAATAACTAGGTATGTATTTATTGTAGTTCAGTGAACATTTTTAGACATAAACATTAGGTTAAGTAATAAACTAATTATTGAGTTGTCTCCGTCAAAAACCGTCAATTACACACAATATGGTCAACACAATTTATGTAATATTCACGTATAAAACGGAAAAATACAAATAAGTATGTGCAGGGGATTTTTCTGACAATAAAAACATAATGATGTATATTGTATACGAGATATATAATAGAGGAAATAACTATTTAGTTTTAAAGTGGTGGTAAATTGTATGTAAACATGGTTTAAGGATTTAAAGCGCAAAAAATGTGTCGTAATAAAGACTTTAAGACTGTCTTTAAGACTGCCACATTCAGAGACGAATCTCAACTACTAAACATTTTGACAAAGTATTATGGAAAAGTTTTTTAAGACCAAAAATAGCCTAAGTTACTCTATATCGTTTCAATATCTGTATAAATAAATATCTATATACACATAATTTTGTCAAAATCTTATCTATTTTGGTAGAAGTGGCAAAATACCACCCGACCCTGTACTGTCGCACAGGAGGTCCCAAACTCAAAACTGTACGGATGGGGCGTAATCAAAATATTTTGCCAAGTCACACTAATCCAAAGTAGTAATATTGGTTTTGAAGCGTCCGTAGCCAACTGGGTGAGACATTTAGTTCGCACTCGAGAAAGTGTTGGTTCGAACCTCGGTGGAGGCGTGTTCTAATAACACATTTTGCTGATATCAAGTACATAATACGGATGCTCATTGCCATCGGAGCGCCATGCTTCGGCACGAATGTTCCGGCTCGACCAGAGTGATACCACGGCAGAAAACTGGCGTGAAACGGCATTGTGCCGTGTTTCGTTCAGTGAGTGTGTTTGCCGGTGGCCCAACTTCCCTAGGGGGGATCCCCTATCCATATTCCCATTCCCCTCATAAAGGCCGGCAACGCACTTGCGAGTCTTTGGATGTTAAGAGTGTCCATGGGCGACAGCAGTTGCTTTCCATCAGATATCCCGTCTACTCGCTTGCCCCCTAAAGACCATAAAAAATATCGGTAGAGGTAAATAAAACTTGTATGTAGAATTCGCAAAAATTGCGATATCGCAACTTAGGATTATGCTGTTTATTCGCAAAGATCTTCGAAGATGTTTCTGGAATGTGTAATCTCTGGACGCTGGTGTAATATAATACAGGAGCAATTGTGGCGTCTAGAGCTTATCCGCTGTAGGTCATATAAAGTTATATCAGAATTATGCTATTTTAATAGAGTTCAGGGGAACTAAAAAGGCCATAATAGCAATATTGCAAAGGATTTGCTCTACATTTCGTTTTAGTGCATTTTGTTTAAAAATCGAATAGTTTTAAAAAATAAGTTTTTTTTTTAAATCAATTTTAATTGATGTATGAAAACACTGTTTCGCAAAATTAGTAGTTACAAGAAAAATGTATTGGTGTTAGCAATATTGCGAAGTGATATTTTAGTTCGGCTGATCCTTTTAAACAACTAAATATTCTGTATCACGTTCAAACACAAATTCACGTAAGTTTTTTTTTTATTGAAAAGAAAAGCTACGGCTAAAAATTTAATAAGGAATTAACTTAGTTTTAATTAAAGAGTAGTAAATTGTAATGAAGTTATAATTAATACGCTATATTTTTTTTGTATACGGATTTCCGAGCGCAGAGAACGCATAAAAACTAAATGGCATCTCAAATTATAGTTATGTAAGATGTTAGAAGATGCTGGCATTCTTAGGGGATTTCCCTCGCAAGACCCAAGTTTATTCTCATTTGTAAGGTCGAGTTTTTAATGAATATTTTGTTTTAATGAATGTATGTCATGAATTGCATATCTTTATTATCTCTGTAAAAACGCGACTAGCGTTTGTAGTTTGAAATTTTTTGGCTAATTGACCCTGACTTGTCATCTAGTTAACTAGCTTAGAAATGAAGCTAGTTTCGCCTACACGAAGCTAGAAGTACTAGCATGATAGCTTGCTGCAGTCACTAAATAGAAAAATTGACGATAATTTTTGCTCTCGCTGAAATACTGATAGTTTTCTTTGAATCTTATCTTTATTCCGGAAACATAAGCTATTTTTAGAGAAACTTCGGAATCGACAACACGTTCAACATTTTGACAGTTTGGTTCCCGTTTTACGTGATGCCCGGGTTATACGAGACTAATTTTTAAAGCTATGATAGCTATAGCCAAACAGAAACTAAACTGCCAAATCATTTAACGCGTTATCGATTCCAAAGTCTGTTCTAAAAATAACATATTCTTGAGATATATATAGATAAGATTCAAAGAAAAATATTGGGCAAATAGTGTTGCTATCATGTTTTATATCAGTTTTTCCCTTTGTTTTATTTATTGCTATCGGCAGTTAAGACAATAGATGATGATTTAAATCTGTCCGTGAGATAAGGTTCACCTGTCTTAGACCTGTCATATTATATGACAGTTCTAACTCTCCCATAGTTCACACATGGCCATTGGCCATATAGAGTAGTGAGTGCTGTCTTGCTAAATACACTATACTATGACCGCTGAGTCTTTAGCTAGGATGTATATAGCAGGACAGTACTCTCTATTGTCAATGAATCTAATTAAAAGGCTAACCTAAAAATTCTAAAGGTACCTCGTACCACAACTCACGAAAAATTGCGCCCACTCTACGTCTATACAACCAGGATGTATATAGCAGGACAGTACTCTCTATTGTCAATGAATCTAATTAAAAGGCTAACCTAAAAATTCTAAACGTGCCCCGTACCACAACTCACGAAAAATTGCGCCCAAACTCCAAAAATCATCTAGTCGGACGGCCCTGTCGGTTATGAAACCGTTAAAAGTTGAGTCATATTTGTTTTCAATTACTAGACGGATTTCGATCACAGCCCCGAGGTGACTGACTCGTGGGATTCGGTCCAAGGTGAGACAGAGGAGAGGACCGGTTCCCAAAATCTCGTTTGGGGTCTTTCTGGATAAATATTTCAAGAATTTAGGGACTTTCCCGGGAGAAATTTGATGGTCAAGTGAATTATTTAATTTTGAAACCCCGTGATGACAAAGTGATCATGATTTCAAACTATGATGACAATCAATGTTATTGTAACAAGCGAAAAAATCGTAGGAACTATTTTTTCAAGCTGGGATAGAAAACTGTCAGTATCAAGTGTCAGTAAGATAGCAAGCTATGGTACTTACTTTTGGCGTGGTATAGTCAATAGCTTCAGTTTACTAGCTTATAAATGGAGTGTTTACATGAACCAAAAAGTTTGCTGGCTTACTGACACACTAGCTTGCTATTAATACTAGACGTTATGCATTCGCTTAAGATTGGCGGTATGGGTCATTAACCCTCTGTCAAATATCTATACAAACCGCGATTGTCAACAACAAAGTGACAACACATCACTTTGTTTACAGTATCGCGTTCTGTATGAAAATTACCAATTTTTGACGGAGGGTTAATGAACCATACCGTCAACCTTGAGCGAATTCACTATAGTATATCCCGCATACACCTTTAAATCCTAGTTCTAAGTCCACGCAGGAAATCTGCCGGTAAAAGCTAAAAATGTGTTATGTTGCAGACATATAGAAATAGTATCACTAACAAGGAAATCACAACAATCAAGGCCTATATGTAACCTCGTTCATAAATTAATGTCAATTAAAGTTGTGAGAAAATTTGACCTTACATTGGTAACGTTTCGTAATCGAAGCTCATCATTGGGAGATTCCCAGCGGATTTTGAGACCTCCACGCAATGACTTGATCAGAGATGCATTTCTAGAAAAAAAATAGGTATGTTTAATACACATTTCTTAACACTTTATGCAAATAGTATATTTCGATGTAAAATTAGAGGCAGACGAAAGTGAAATGAAAGGTTTTTTTTGGTTGGCAGTTAGAGCTGAGACTTTGAGCATGGGCATATCTAGAAACATTTTTCCGGGGGGGCCTGAGCCCCTGTTAACTCAAGGTTAGTAACTAGTATCTACACTATCTGTGGCTTTGGTTACTAACATAAAATAGTATTAGAAAGTACGTGACACCCGCAACTCCGTTGCGCCAAAATTCGTTATCGTGCGGGAACCATACATTTCTCCGGCATAAAAAGTATTCACCAAATCATTCTGGAATCTGGAGTGGGCTCGCCCCCCCCCTCCCCCTTTATACGCCTATGACTTTGAGGTACAAACATATAATTAAAAAAAAACAGTGTCAATTTACTTACAGTACTAATTCCAATAGTGTAATATTAATTTTGGAAATTTTGTACCGTTAAGGGGAATAACGGCTAGACTCTATTTTCAATTAGTTTTTTTACCTATCGATAAAAAATCACGGCAAATCATCAATGAGTGACGCATACGCCGCCGCGCCGTGCAGGGGAGTCCCTATCGCAAACGCGTGGCGACCTCTCTTATAAAACCCGCGCGCCTAAGACACGAACCATTCTCACATAACACTCCGTGAAGCAAACACGTACAAACAGCTGAATATCTGGAATTCAAATAAAAAAGTCAAAATGAAGAAATACTCCGTACTTGGCAACAAGAAGAAAGTGACGATGGAGGTGAACTCGACGCTGTTGAAAGTCGTCGGCAATAACTGTATCATCCGAGTGACCGTTAATCAAGGCGAGATCGAGGTGGTCGGGAACGATTGCCGTGTGGATGTCGTCGATAACCACGGATCTGTCAACCTGGTGGGCAGCGGCGGAGTTGTCAGCATCAACAAGAGATGGAGGGGGGATAAGGTGTCCCTGGTCGGTCCAGACTGTCACGTCGTCGTGGATGGAAAGGAAAAAAAGTCAGCATCTTTCGAAGCGCAGCTGTCCCCGTTTAGCAAGGATTTGGACGACGTCATCGAGTCGATTTTCACGTTCGTTATGCGTTGAAAAATCTATGCCGTGATATGGTTTAACTGGTTAAAGTGATTCTGAAACTTTTAGTGCAGTGAGGACATTAGAGAGAATAGAGACGCTATTCTATAGCTGGCGAGAAGTGCCGGTAGGTTCGCTGAAGGTGTGCTCAATAAACGCTTTTGAAGTACTTTTTTTTTACTTTCACCTGTATCATAAAAGTTTAAGAGTATTTATGTCACTTTTTTTCTTTTAAACCTTTCTTGCACTTTCAAAAGTATTTAGAACTAAAACTAAATTTACTAAAACTTGACAAGATTTATTCAGCCGTTTTTAAGTTTTTAAATTAATTTTACAAACGACACAGCAAGCAAGGCATGTCGTATGATGTATGTTGTACAATATAAATTACATAAGGAGTCAGTCTGTCTGGTTGTCCAAACCACGAGAAGAGACGCAATATTCCCCAATATTCTATATTAATGGTTTATGTGTGACTCATCCAATTCTCGAGATTCTCAGAAAAAAAAACAAAAGGAGAGATTTTTAAAGTTACTAAATATGAATGAATGAAGTATTTACCGCCTTACGTATTGTACGTAACGTAACTCATAAAGATAAGACACGTGAGGTCATATAATCGCAAAACACTAAAGTCGCTTGAAATATTTTCGGTAGAGATAGCAACACTTAGAACATTCCCGAAAGTAACGTAGAATGTTATCATTATCAATATCAAGCAGATATGTTTGGGTCTTTGAGCTCTGGATAGTTGACTTTGAACTTCGATAAAATAATGCTGACTTAAAAATTAATTTTGGGCTTCACTTGCACCAAACCGGCGTAAAAATTAAGCTTGAAAATATATTTTTTTCATTTTAAATTACTGCAATGTTTTAAATTATAGAGTGCAGCACTGCACAATTTTCTGCATAAACATAATATGCTAGTAGCGCCCTCTAGCCCTGATATCCCTGTAATTATATTTTGTTGCTCTACCAAGTTCTCTACCAATTTCATTTATTTCATACTAGTGGCATCTAGCGGATATTAAGCGAACAAAAATGACACTATGTTTGCTTGTCGTGCAAACATAGTGTCATTACATCCAAATACTTTTATGGTCAATTATTAGATAAAACATATAAGTACAGCCTGATTTGTGATAAAACAACAACTAAATATTACTTAAGGATAGATTAAGGAAACAATATGCTAAAAGCAAAGTAAGGTTCGAGTTCAAAATAGAGTTAATTATACAATGAGCCGCTGGATGGCGTTACTAGTCACAAACTACATTGAGCATATCTGGTAGCGTCTGGTCAAATAAATTAGAATTAAAATTTGTATAATTACCACAAACTTTAATACACGGTGCTCACAGCATCTAATGAATTAGAGGCCCATAGATTATTGCTTAGCAAAATAAGTTTGTAAAAGTTTTAAGTTTATTTTTATTTGAAATGTAAATAATATATTGGGACATATTGTAGGTTAGACCGCGCCTTACTTTGCCCCGTATCCTTCCGTAATATTTCTGCTTATTGCTCGCAAATGACTTCCGAAAAAGAGGAAATCAAATAAAAACCGGCTAAGTGCAAGTAGGGCTCGCGGACGAAGGCATCCATACCATATTAGAGCAAACATAGGTAAAAATTGTGTTTTTGTTAGGAAGCCTACCTTAATAATTAATTTTGTTTAAATTTTATCACTGGTTAGTACAGTACAAATACAACTTAGTATTTTGTAAAAATTCAAGCGCCTGCCGGTTGGCATTATTGAAATCGAGCAAAAAATAGCAAAAAATCACGTTTGTTGCATGAGAGCCCCACTTAATAATTAATTTTTTTATTCATTTTAGTATTTGTTTTTATAGCGGTAACACAAATACATAATCTGCGAAAATTTCAGCTCTGTAACTGTTACTGCTCTTGAGATACAGCCTGCAGACAGACAGACAGATAGGCAGACAGACGGATAGGGTCCCGTTTCACCTTTTGGGTACGGAACCCTAAAATGATGTTTTGATTTAACAAATTTTTGAATAAACTGACTAAAACATTGATGTTTTAATACAGCGTACTACATCGACATTAAATGTTTACTTTATAAAGAAAACACAATATTATTTTAATAAAAACTCATTGTGATACACTTGTTAGTTATTTGTTTACAAGTATGACCCTGTGTTTTGTAAGATAAGATAACATTTACGTCACATTTGCACAAGTGGTTTTTGTGACGTAAAAGAATTCAACGCAGACTCTACAAAATCTGTGATGATAGTGGATCGTGTGTACGATCAGAGAAGTTGAAATAGATACAGATTGTGGATCTAAGTAATTTGGACGGGTTATGTCAAACCCAGCCGCCAAATGACATGGAACTGACATATTCCAACTGTCAACTGGCTCTCTTTCAATTTCCCCCATTATATTTGGCACGATCGTCGCATCTACACAATCGTTCGTGATACTTTGTCAACGAGTTAATCAAAGGTGAACGAACACAGACGACGATCAGCGAGCACAGCCGAGTACGCCCTCTACGTGATCGTGTTCGCGTGTCATTGTTTGTAATCGCCGATTATGAATGGTAATAATAACATGTTATTGGAAAAAATCCCTGAATATTCAAATCCTTAGAAGCATATTTTATTTCAGGCGCATAATCTGTGATAACTAAATCATACCCGACTGCGCCAGAAGGAGGGTTATGTTTTTCGAGAGTATGTCTACATACATACTGTAGGTATAATTGTTTGACCCGATCGGCAGCCTAAACGGCTTAATGGACTTGTATTAGGCATCGTTAGATTCGACTTGATAGCGCAAGTGACACTGGGTACATTAAAAAATTAAAAAGGCGACTTTTGTAGTCAAAATAGTGAGTTTCCAAATTTTTTTCGCCCACTCAGGTCCAGTAGGGTATCAAAATGAAGAGAACTTCATGTTTAAATTGCAATGGTTCCTGCAGTCGGGTTTTCCGTTTTTGGACATTTAGCTTGTTTATTATCTCAACTGACCGGGTATATACTCCAATTTTCACCCCAGTGGTTAAATGTTTTAAAAAATTTGAAACTATCCACCCGGTATTAATGTTATAGATGGAAAAGTGTATTTGTTAGTCGTACCTTCACGTCGAATCGGAACAACCAAAGTGTCAGCAAATTTTCTCCAAATAGGAATTCGTTCATCCCTCTTGGTCTACTATTAACCCTTTAACTTAATATGCGTTTCTTTTAAGTCAGAAAAGCCCACTCATCAACTTAAAGCGACATGTTATTAACATGACGGCTAATAGCTTGAACACCCCATAGCTTGTTACGTTATTAACGAAATGGACAACTAAATACCGAGTACCCGTCGACGTATTTGAATACTAAACCCATATATCAAGCTGCTAAAGGTTTGAGTACAGTTAGACGCGACATATGCAGTTCTCACGAAATTCATTTGACTTAGCTTATTCGTGTGTTGAGTCTAAATTTTTAGTATGGCAATTTTAGTTACGCGACTGACCGCTAGAGGCGCTGTTAAATTTTGCAATACTAAAAATTTAAGTAGTCGCTATCGAGTATTGACAAATACTGTCGCTTGAAACTCATGGTAGAGCTTCAGGTTCTTTTTTTTTTATTTTTTTTTTTATTTAAAAATAAGGTACATCTATAGGCTTTTCGCCCATATCCTTTGTTTGTAATCATTATATTAGG
>JAOTAV010093544.1:0-11254 GCA_026546445.1 Cyclargus thomasi | reverse complement strand
TTACATCGCTAATATCTTACTTATTTCTCAACAGAATTCAGAGATTTTTTGTGATTCTGTATATCTTTAGGCCCACTTTCATAATAATTTGCATTCAATAAATTTTGTTTTAGACGCATATTCCCTATTACTAACATTTTGCAACCTTCGAGTAATTTTTATTTTTTTCTATAAAATTTTGATAATAACGATTTCTAAGGTTTACACGAGCATCGCTCATGGTTTTTTACCACTTACAGATTTTGTCGCGGAGCACTTTTTTGATTCCCGACATTTCGGCCGCTTTCCAGCGGAGGTGAACTGAGGTGTCAGGCGTCTAATTTGTGTTAAAAAATCACGAAATTTTAATAAGCTTTGCGATCCGACATTTCGGCCGCTTTCCAGCGGCCGTGGTCACGGGTGGACTGAGGTGTCAGGCGTCTAATTTGTGTTAAAAAATCATGAAATTTTAATAAGCTTTGCGATTTAGCTTACTTCATTATGTAGCTTGTTTATCTTGCTCAAAATCCACACATTAATTAAAATCAATGCTTTTTCCGGTTCTAAAGCGTCCATTTACGCAAAAATCCGGTAGTTTTTTACCCGTAAGTTAGTTACTCGCTTCTTCCACTTATGTCTTCAATTATGCATATTACGACTTCGATCTACGTTTCTATAGAAAACTAACCGTCCTGTGCCCACGTTGTGAGGCGTCGAATCTCGCAATTTGTATCCTTCGAATATCTGTCCTGAAATGTCTGTACATTTAATATTTTATAAAATAATCAATGTCGAAGGAACAATAAAAGATCACATATCGACAAAAAATAAAGCTGTCTATCTGTTTGTACGCGCTAATCTCACGAAGTACTAGACAGATTTGAATAATTTTTTTTTTGTTCTGTCGGGAAAATGTGCGGCTTCCGCGTGATATACAAATTTTTGTGCAACAAAGTTGCAGGCACCAACTAGTCTTTTAATAATTTTAGTATAGATGTCTACAGAAAGTATACATAAATTTAATAATTTAAAAAATTAAATACCCTTATGAATAAAGCCGTAAGCAAAAACTTGTTTACAATAACCCATAACACTAAGCATAGAGCGCGTTCTTTCCCTCTTAAAAGGCCGACAAAGCACCTGCGAATCTTCTGTCGTTAGGAGTATCCATTGGCGACGGTACTTGCCTTCCATCAGGTGAAGCGTTTGCTCATTAATTATACCCTAACTTTATAAAAAAAACTGTTTCAGGACAACGCAGGAGACGGGGGAACTGCTCAACACCCTCGATAACAAGTCCCTCACGAGATCCAAGTTCAACGTGAAGCACCCCACCAAGATCGTCGTCCACGGCTTCGGAGGAGGGAGGAACCTCTCCCCCAGCACCGACATGAGGAACGCGTACTTCCAGAGGGGGGATTACAATATTATCATCGTGGACTACGGCACGCTGGTGAAGGAGCCGTGCTTGGGACAGGTTGTTGTTAACTTTCAATGTTTAGAACTAGATGACTTTTCGACAACCTTTGTGGCTCAATTGGTACGCGCGTTAATAGTCGGAGGTCACGAGTTCGATTCCCGGCGACGAAGCAAAAAGTTTTTCAATTCCAATAGGACATCCAAGTCCCAGGAACATTGAAAAATATACAAATATGTGTATCATATAACAAAAACATTAAATACGTGTATAGTATAAAAAGTATTAAGTATTCAGATACTTACAACGGGTACAGACTGACATGATGTGACGCGTTCATCGATAAATAAAAAAATATATAAATTGTCTGGTACAAAAAGTGTCCTATGTCCTTATCTGGGACTCATGTATCTTCATACGTTTCACCAAAATCTGTTTGTCTGATCACGATTTAAATGGAATTGATATATTTCGAGACGTAGGTCCGTCAACTGGCTCTTTTCCTATTTCCTCGATGGTACCGATACTCCCAGGACACTTTAGTACTAAGCCGTCCGTTTCCAGATAGAGTGGGCCCCCCGCTTCGCTAGCATGTGCATCGCGCAGCTGGTGGAGTACCTCCAGTACCATCCCGTGAAGCCCTACCCCCCGGAGAGGATGCACACCATTGGGTACAGCGTGGGCGCCCACATCCTGGGGCTGGTGGCGAACCACCTGAGCGAGGGGAAGCTGGGACGGATTACTGGTTAGTTTTTTTAACAACAGATTATGATACTAGTGGAGTCTAAAGACGTTGTCCTGCCGGGAACCCAAACCAATATCAAGTCAGTAAAACACACAAAAAATATCAGTCCAGTCGCTTGAGAGGAGCACACGCAGAGAAGAAGAGAAGTGGGCCAAAGCCCGTTTAAAAAAAACGATGGTTATTCTTACCATAGAGAAATTAAAATGATTGGTATATGATAGTTCTTACTTAATAGTTACTATAATGAAAAACAAAAAAAAATGTGCCCTCAATGTTATAAGAACTTTTAAGGGTTCGAGTTTGAAGCTCAAACTATCTGGTTTTCTTTTATTAAAGAGCTTTTATAAGTCACTCAATCCTTAGTGGAACCTTTTCAATCATAAGCTTACTGTTTCATATTTCTGCTATTTCTACATCTTACCTAATCCACCCAGGCCTGGATCCCACCATCTTCTTCTACATGGGCAACAACCGCTCCCGCGACCTGGACTACACAGATGCGTTGTTCGTGGACGTGCTGCACACGGGGGCCGGCATCCTCGGGCAGTGGGGTCCGACGGGGCATGCCGACTTCTACGTCAACGGGGGCTCCAGTCAGCCCGGCTGCGCCCATGATACTATATTCCGTGAGTGAACCTTGATAATAATTACCCCAGCGGTTTCGGTGACGGTCGCCGGAGTCATTGAAACCATTAAAACCAGCCAATTACGCAGGAGTAATTTTAGAGTGCACGTCTGTGTGCGCGGTGCACAATATTAAATATTCGTCACGATTGTGAATTTTTGACCAAAAGTTGGGCCGGTATAAATATATTTAAAATATCTATCATCTCTGACCTAATATTACGTTTTCTTAGTTTTTAGTATGAAAAAAATCTGTCCATATGTTGAAAAATCATGTTGCTGCTGCCCTCTGTTAAAATATAAGGACACTTAGATATCACTTAGGCGAAAACATGCGGCACACAAACGCATCTGCTAGTTCCCGGTAAACACCATAGATGTCGCTGTATATTTGATAGAGATAAAGTTTTTTGTTTTGAAATTACACGGTCCTTGTCTTTTACAAAACGAGGATAGCGAGAAACATGACTGACAAAATAAAACTTCGGCACGTATATAGTAAATACCATGGCCTCACAAAAATTGGCATGAAACAGATTTGCGCTATGTTTCGTCCAGTGGTTGAGTGGGGGTCTTCATTTCTCTATCCCAACGCACTGTCAATGATTCTGTTTACAAGTGTCCATCGGCGACGGCAGTTGCTTTCCACCAGGTGACTCGTCTGCCCGCTCGCACTCAACTTAAATAAAAAAAAAACTATGACCTATGACTCCGTTCCACCTCGCAACATAATATGTTCTATACCTACTCTTCCAGAGACGCTATCCTGCGACCACACGAAGGTGACGCCGTACTTCATCGAGTCCATCAACAGCCGCACCGGCTTCTGGGCGGGGCCGTGTCCCAGCCTGTTCTCCTACCTGGTGGGCTGGTGCGAGCCTCGCGACACCGAATACGTGCTGATGGGAGAACATGTCACACATAAGTGAGTATTCTACTGCAGTGGGTCGTACTTCGGCATGAATGAGCAGCAGCGACGGCTTTAGCCCCACCTGAGTTGTGGGCGAGATCCCTTGGTGAACAGTACCTTCAATTTCAAAAATCGTCCAGGCACCACTTTATATAGTGAGTGACGCCCTGTTTTACCCAGCAGCGGGCGGTCCCTTAACGCCGCTACTGTTAAGCAGCTCGACCGACAATGCTACGGCCTCATAGAAAACTGGCGTGAAACGGCGTTACGTTATGTTTCGTATATTTAGTGATTTTACCGCAGGCCCCCATTCCCTTTCCCTATTCTCCCAATTGATTTTTATAGGGTGACCCTTTCGTTAAGCATTCTACCATCTTAGCGGACCAAGCAAGCAGCTCGGTTGCCGACATTTCGATACTCAATAAATGATGTCCTAGATTTAGCCCGCCGAATGTTTCCGATAAATGTCGGAGGCTTAGGTGTGTTGCGCCTCGGTTTGCCCCCTTATTTCATGAAACTTTGTCCTTAACGTTCTTTTTTTTAATTTAATTACTCCTTTACGGTTTCATCTATTTTACTTTGGAATTCCTTACCAGTTCATGTTAGGCAGGCAAAAACTTTGAGTCATTCTAAGTCACTGCTATTTCACTGAATATTTTAATCTATCTGTCAATCGGTATTTATATAAATATGTATTTTTGTAGAATATACAATATTAATTATTATTAATAAAGTTAATCCATATATATATTAATATAATATATTTATGAATTTAGGACATACTGATATAAAGTAAAATATACAAACTTAAAATAAAAGTATAAAACTGTAGAAAAAAAAACTTTTCCAAATAGCATTGCCCCGTTGGATGGCAATTGCTATCCGTTGTGGCAGGTAGCTCCCGGCTCTGGGGTCTCGGGTGGCTTCGATAAGCTTTTTAGATATCTACTGTTATTATTTCTTAGCTTAGTATTATACTGTCCTTTTGCACATAACCTATTTTTCTGGATTAATCTTATCTAATATGTTACTGGTACTAGGTTGCCTGGAAGAAATTGCTTTCAAGAAAAGAAAAGGTTGCCTTTGTGTACTATTGTAATAGTTTTATTTAAGTTCTATTGTTAGTTTTGTGCACAATAAAGTATATTTGTTGTTGTTGTTGAAGAGCTAGGATATTGTTGTTGTTGTCTTTAAAAAAGCTTCTATTTTTCCAGAGCTCGAGGTGTTTACTACGTGACGACGAACGCCAACCCGCCTTACGCCCGAGGTTTTCCGGGAAAGGCGAGAAGACTCCGCTCAGCACCGCCATATAGATATTACTATTAAATCACAACATTTATGGTATTTCAAAGGATTATAGTTTCTGTTATACCATCGAGGAAACAGAGCCAGTTTACGGACCTACTTCATTTGGTCGGTCAGTCACATGTCGGCTGGGTTTAACATGATACGACTAACTTACTAAGATCGCACCGCAATCTGGCTCTATTTCAACTTCACTGATTGTACGATTGTGCGATTGTTTAGATCAAAGGTCAATTTTTAAAGGCGTCTTAACAATTGTCTCACAGTTGTCTGAATCTTTGTATGTATCCTTCCTAAGAAAGTCTATTGAATACACTGTGTTTGGAGCCTGCGAGTTTGAATCGAGGCCTGCATGATTTCACTGGCCCTACCATTGTATAGTTACGCCACTGCTTTTGAATCCTCGCGTTACTCGTAATAAATCTTCAATGTTTTAATACTCAAATACATAAATAGAAAATGAAGTACCAACTCGAGCTATGGAATAGTACTTATTATAGTTTCATAGTATGGATTAGTCATTAAAGTTATTTCTTTATAGTGTTAGGTAGTTTTAGGTTGTTACCAACACAAAGGGTTACCAGTAGCGTTAAGTTAGAATTATTGTAACTTATAGAATTGTGATTTTAAAAATAAGTAGATTCAAATTCTCTTAGTTTTACAGTTAATTATTTTGTTAACGGGTACAAAACTGGTTTAATTTGAAAATTTTCCTTATGTCTTGTTTTCTACAATTCTTATTCGACATTCGATCACAATTGACAAAATGTTTTGTAAATATTATTTAAGTAGTTTAATATTTATTCGCAGTGGGTGACATCGGGTCTAGTTTTAATTCAGTAATAAATGTACATACAATTTTGATATTTGTTTTATTGAGAGAGAGAGAGAGAGAGAGTACTCAGAGGAATTGTTCGGAGTAATTCCACCTGCAGCTTTTCGCCATTGACCTACGCGGAAGGTTTACCACCCGTATCGTCTTGATGAATGGCAGTCTTCCACAGTACGCTTTTCGCATAACTCTCTACCTCGTACAGTAAAGCTCTCGAATGAACTATCACCAGCAGTATTTCCGGACCGCTACGACCTACAAACCTTCAAGTAGAGAGCGTATTCCCTCTTAAAAGGCCGGCAACGCACATACGATCCTGATGTTGCGAGTGTCCATGGGCGACGGAAGTTGCTTTTCATCAGGTAACCCTTCTGCTCGCTTGCCCCCTAAATACCATAAAAAATCAAATTTCATGGTTTCTTCTTATCCTTCTTTTTAGCATATTTATTTTTTCAGACTTGTGCCTTAATCAAGAGGTATTAAAAATAAATTCTAACATGTAAATGTTGTCTATCTCTACATAACTATATTTAAACTTGTCTGCACTTGTGCAATTTGACTATTTTGAAAAAATCGGTTAAGAGGCCATGTTGTTATGATACTGTAATGAAACTGTATACATGACATAATGTCGAAACTTCGGAAACACGGCTCACGCTTGGCCGCGTCACGGCCTGGTTGGTAAAGATATGAAACACCAATATTGTATAATTGTATACCCTTACATCTAGCCTCAAGTTACTTCAGGGGCTGGGCAATGTCCTAACGTACATTCTTACATACTAATATTATGAATGCGATAGTTTGTCTGTCTGTTACCACTTTACGTCCGAAGCTACACCGATTTTGCTGAAATTGCTAACAAGGTACTTCGAATACTAGAAAAGGACTGAGAAAAATGCGTTCCCCTCGTTATAAACTAATTTTGGCGTAATCGGGATGAGGGCGAATATCACCATCTTTGAGTATACTGCCGCACTCATATGATGAGAATTACATGTAATTTAATGAAAACTATACAGAAAAAAAAAAAGAAAGAAAAGAACTTTTGACAGTTGACAGTGACAATAGTAGGATTGTTTACAAAAAATGATTTTACGTTCGCTACACTCTGACATTGGCAATTCACGAAGGAGCCATTCTTTAAAAGAAGAAGAAGAAGATTTTACGTTAATAATGTCAACATATTCACTTATTTACAGTCAGGGCGTCTTTCACTACCCTCGAGTGTCAAGTACGTCATGCTGTGGGAGAGCCATGCTTTGCACGACTGGGCCGGCTCGACGGGAGTGATAAAACCGTTTCACAGAAAAGTGGCTTGAAACGGCGATGTGCTGTGTTTCGTTCAGTAAGTGAGTTTACCGGTGGCTCAACTTCCCTAATCCCCTGTCCCTATTGAATGATCAAAATTCATTAGAGTCATGCAGTACATTAAATAATGGTACATATGACTAACTTAATTTGCACTAAGTAAACGAACGTAAAATGAGACAACAGTTCATGGTCAAAATACTAACTCAGCGTTACATAACCATTAACCAGTGAAATTGGCCCGCATTTCACCTGCGGCTAACGAAACGAAAGCTCACACTATAATTGCTACTTGTAATTATGTCGGTCATTACACTATAATCGTATCGGATATTAATATACTGATTATTTACTATCTCATAGACGTTAAAAGTTTCAATTTGCATATGATTAAACCATAGAGAAATCATACCACATATAAAATAATTGGTCTATGTTTATACGTAATGCAGGCTCTTAATTTTGTTCGTTTAATCGACACTATCTTCGTGCAAGCATTCACAGACTATCCTTCGTAGTTTCTTTTTTTTTCCCCACCAAAGGCAGGACCCTGTGGCCCTGGCGTCACTGCGATCCTTAAGTATCTATTGTGACTCCTTCGCATTAAAACACCGTTCCCAACCTAATGCTATTCATAAATTGAACGATGTGATTAGTGTTACGAATTTCCTCTGTGGAGTTCGTAGCACCTGTTCCTGCTCTGGAGTAGTGCAGGACGGTTAAGAAAAAGGTGGAGAAGTGTCTCAGCCTTTTTGCAGAATCTGTAAGTCGTTATGCTACTTACACTTATCCTTTTAAAGTGTTTGTCGAGCTTGCAGTACCCAGTTAGGTTAGTAAGTAGTAAGTAGTCTTTAGTTGGTTCCTACTCATAGTGAGCACCAATTCTGACAGTTTTTTGTTGAAGCCAGGAATTAGTGCCTTAGAGTGCTCGAGGCTAGCGGTCTTAGCCCATTGCTTTTTGCTAAGTCCGTGTCCCCACTCCGCGAGTATCCTTCGTAGTACTTTGTAAAGCCGAATGAATAGAATAGAATAGACTTTATTTTATCACCACACAATTTAAACAATACAAAACAATGTGATTAAACAAAAAACAATACTACGCTATAAACATGTATACATTATATGATGTTAAAATTGGCCCCAGCTCAGGTAAACGCAGCAAGCAAACCCACTGATATACTGAAGGAGCTAAAGAGTGTCTTTATCTCAATATAATAAAAGTAAGAATCAATACAACTACTTTACCTTTATCTACTACAATAATAAATAAATGAATATTAATAACACTAAACACAAGAAAGAAAAAAATATGATGATCGTGCTCGCGTGTAATTTTTTGAAATTGTCGATTATGAAAAGGAACCATTAAATATCAGTATTCGGTTCGTCAAGCCTTTGCCGTAAATAATTTTAAAAAATTAACAAAAATCAAGTAGAGCAGTCGTAGAAAAATAAAAATAAAAACATTTCAGTTCATTGCAGTGCTCGTTTTCGTAATTCCAGTTATTAATTGTAATCCAGTGCTGTCTGGATCGGATTAAAACTATGTGAACCAGTCCTAAGACGCTAGAATTCATTTCAACATACCCAAAGCTAAGATAATTAATACTATGCCAATCTAATATTATAATATAACGCATAGCAAAACATACCACTTGATTAAAGCAGACAAAATTGAATAATATTACTATAATTATCGTAACAATAATTATGTAATAGACTAGTAAATTGTGAAAGTTATTCAAATTGTAACAATTTAAATAAACAATTGTATAGTGATTACCTGGCTTTGTGTCCAACGTGATCTATGAACTAAGATTTTAGCTGCTTTAAATTATAATACAACAATTGAAAACACTACAGACTACTGTATCTTGTACAGACTACAAAGTACGTTAAGAAAAAAAAAATTAAAATATCTTATTTTTTTATTATAAACTAGTTGATGCCCGCAACCTTGTTACGAAAAAATCTGTATACCACGGGAACCGTATATTTTCCCGGGATTAAAAAAATATTATGTGTTGCCTAGATAAAAAAGTCCGGAGTAGTTCCGGGGATAGCGCGTACAAACAGATAAGCAGACAACCTTTTTTTGAAACGATTTGTGTTCTATTACTGTTGCTAAGCAACATTGATTAGTTCCCGATTAAATCCCGAAAAAAGAAGGTTAATTTTGTAAGGCTAGGTAGACCTTCAGAACTGGATACCGCTTCGAGTAACATCGATCAACACTAGATAGATGTTTATCGTTCTTATCACTAATATAGAGGTCACATACCGCATTTTTATACGATATTTAGGGGGGCAAGCGAGCAGCCGGGTGACCTAATGCAAAGCATTTGCCGTCGCCCATGGATACTTTTGATATCCGAAGAGTCGTAAGAGCATTACCGGCCTTTTATGAGGGAATAAGGAAAGCAAAACGCCGTTTCACGCCAGACTTCTGTGAGGCCGTGGTGTCACTCCGGTCGAGCCGGCCCATTCGTGCCGAAGGGCCATGCGTATGCCACTTGTCCAGCGGATCTGGCCGGTACACTATTTTCCAATCCAGTGATACAAGCCAACGCTGGATTAAATTGCTGTAGATTAAAATTCCTGTAGGTATTTGTTCCTCATACATTATTGACGTCTCATCTTGTACCTGCTAAAATAATTAGCATCGCACGTCCCGCATACCTAAGCATTTCTTTGTACCTCTTTAATATTCAAAGCCTTTGCTAGAAGTGTGTCTTTAATGATCTTAGCCTGGACCTAGGTCATTAGACTATCTCTAGTCTTGATACCTATAAATTCAGCTATACAGCTTTTTTGCTACTCCATGCTAAAAAGAATTATTTGACGTGAAGTGTATGCATGTATTTTTGGATAAAATATATTTTATCAAAAGTCTTAGTTCAACGTGAACAAAGCCGGGGGTAGAAACTAGAATTTTATATTATGATCTAAGCTTTTACCACTTTCGTTCCAGTGGTTTCTAAGCCTAATTCTATCAAACTTTAAGGGCTAAAATTGTTGTTCTCGTGAAATAAAAGCTAACATCTGGTAAAACGTTTGGCTCGTGCCATAGACTATAATAAAACTATACTCTTTTAACCATTACGCAAGCGTGTAATCGAAAATTACTCACATGCCGTTTAAAAATGAATTTTTATGATTAGAATTATTAGGCGTAAAAGTTTAATTGTTATATAAGTGTTAAATGTACGAATACAAATAATTTCTCATTCATCATCACCACATAATAAAGTCTTCATATTTTCTCTATATGTATGTACCAATCTCGAAAAATTGTTAACGAAATTTGTCCCCTTTATAATTTTGGAAAGGGGAATCCCTTTTTGTTTCGTCTGAGAAATGTTTATATATCTTCATTTAATAAGCATAAGTAACTACTCGTATATTTACTGACACGAGTGTAAAGTAAAGGCGGATCTTGCCGGAGTTTTCGTAAATACAAAACAGCCATGAGACAAGGAAATGAATAACATATCCTCCACCGATTCCAATTTTTTTTTTTTACTGGGAAATATTCATGTTTTTTTTCTTTATATAAATCTATCGTTATTATATAAGCCTTAAAATTATTCATTTAGAGAGGGAGATTCGATATTGTCTGTGACGTCAAGGTCTATAAGCTGCATACAAAGTTCATACTAAATTACGTCTGAATAGAAAGAGATGGGTAGAAAACTTAAATCACTAATATCTTACTTATTTCTCAACAGGAATCTGAGATTTTTTTGTCATTGTCTGTAAATCTTTTAGCCCAGTATCATAATAATTTGCATTCAATATTTATTTTAACGCGTCTTTTCTATTAAGATACCAAAAATACGTTTGTGATATACGTAATAATAATAACTCCCACACCGAAACCGTTCGGTGACGGTGGCCGGTTTCATAGAAACCAGACCTGTTACGCATGAGTTTCTCTCCTCTCTCCTCCTTTTACTCTCATTATGGACGGATGACCCACACGACTGGCGAGAGATCAGGCGCAGGATCGACTTATCACATGCCCATCCGACGCATACATCATCTAACTTGTCAAACAATCAGGTGATCAGCCTGCATTGTCCTAACCAAACTTGGAAATAACATGTTTCCAACGCGGGAATCGAACCCACG
>JAOTAV010093533.1:0-11254 GCA_026546445.1 Cyclargus thomasi | reverse complement strand
ATATTTCGCTTCACGCTTAACTTTAAGCCGTTGTAGTAAATCATAAAGCGAATTCAAACCTACCTATTATTTTTTTAATGATATTTTTAGGGGGCAAGCGAGCAGATTACCTAATGGAAAGCAACTGCCGTCGCCCATAGACACTCGCGACATCCGAAGAGTGGCAAGTGCGTTGCCGGCCATTTAAATGGCCGGCAACTGGAAACAAAAAAGAAAAAAACAAAAATTGGAAATTGGGCATTTGGGAAGTTCGGTCACCGGTAAACTCACTCACTGAACGAAACGCCGTTTCACGACAGTTTAAATTTCATATATTAGCTTTAATTAAGATGAGTTATTTTAAAAGCAGTCGTGTAATTAGAATGAAATTGTAATAAATTAAAGTAATAGGGAATATGCATTATTATTTTTGTTTCTTGTATTAAATCTATCGTTATTGAAAAACGGTCTTGTCCAATCAGTTTTTTTGATAAAATTAAAAACAAGGAAGTTACAAGCCTTTAAAGTTTTCAGTTAGAAAGAGAGATCCGATATTGATTGTGAAGTCAAAGCTGCATACAAAGTTCATACTAAATTACGTTTTGAGAGATGGGTAGAAAACTTAAATCGCTAATATCTTACTTATTTCTCAACAGATTCAGATAGTTTTTCTCAATCTGTTATCGTTTAGACCACTATCATAATAATTTGTATTCAAAAAAATTTGTTTTACACACAGATGTGTGTAAATATAATTAAAAAAATATATAATCGACTCCCAACTTCCAAGGTAAAACCAGAAAAAAAAATAAAAAACAAACTAAAAAGTATTAAGCAACATTTATTTCTTAACTCTATGGTGACTGCAATAAATTCGACAATAATCTCCGAACCGAGGATATTATCGAAGCCATCCAATCACGTGGTCGGTGATCAAACTTATCTATGGCCAATAAAAACCCACAGCTCCCACACCGGTTTATTAAAACCACCCTAAATGTACCATGGGAGAAATTGAAAGTTGAGAAGAGAGTTGACGGACCTACGTCAAAAGGTCGCAATAAGTCAATTCCATGTCGATCGTGATCTGTCGGGGGGGTTTGACATAGCCCGGGGGAGAGCCATGCTTCGACACAAATGGGCCGGCACGACCGAAGTCATACCACTCGGCCTCGCACAAAACTGGTGTTAAACAGCGTTGTGATGTATTTCGTCCAGTGAGCGAGTTTACCGGTGGCCGAACTTCCCAAATCCCCTATTCTTATTCCCATTCTCTCATAAAACCGCCACAAACTTGCGACTCTTCGGATGTTACGAATGGTAGTTGATTTCTATTTTGTTGTCTGCTCGCATACCCTCATAAAATTTCATAAAAAACAACAGCCAACTTACTTAGATTCGCAATCTGGCTCTGTTTCAACTTTCCTGATCGTACAAGTGCGTTGTTGACTTCTTACTAATTTAGGGGGTTGGGATAGAGAGTTTCGGTAGCCAGCACTAAACACACACGAAAGCCCAACTATTGCACGCCAGATTTTCTTAGCTCGAGCCGGCCCATTCGTGTTCAAGCATATTAACATCGTTACGCAACTTTACTTGTGTGATATTTTTTTTTCATTTTACTGATATCAGTAAAAACGGTAATAATAATAATAATATCCATGGACGCTTCACACCACGTCAGTCCGGTCCTGAGCTAAGTACCCGAGGGACTTGTGTTACAGGTACCAGACAACGGAAGTATATTTAATACTTTTATACTATACACATATTTAAGATTTTTATTATATGATACATATATTTAATACACATCCAAGACCCAGGAACATTGAAAAACTTTTGCTCCGTCGGCGGGATTCGAACCCGCGACCCCCGGCGTAAGCTACCAATGCGCTTACTAACTGAGCCACTGAGGTCGTCAAATGAGTTTTGGGATTAACTCAAGATTGTTAGAAGAATAACATGACTGTTCAAGGAATTGAAGACATAAGTGAAAGAAGCAAGTAATTAACATTAAAAAATCTCTCGGATTTTTACGTAAATGGGCACTTTAAGACCACAAAAATGATTTGAAATTAAAAAAAATGGAATTTGATGTATAGCTAGAGAATGAAATGGGTAATTTATAAAATTTGTTGTAATTTTATAGGAATAAGTCATCCGCTGCTTCCACTTATGTCTTCAGTTGTTTCTTTACAAAAAAAGTTACATGCAGTGTGATTGAATACAAAGTGAACTAAATTAATTTTTGGCGACGTGCTTCAGTCTGTGATGCTCAAGATAAACGAGGCTAGTTTTTCAAGCTCTGATAGCTGGCTAGTTCTCTTTTAAATAGGCTAACGGTTTTGTCTACACCAAACCAGAATGTATGTACTAGCTTACTGACACTAGCTTATTATCCTAGTCTAAAAAACTACCCTCGTGTATCACAGACGAATAATAGAATTGATTGACTGATTCAGTCAACAGCAAAAACCTTTTAATATGTTTGAAAGTCAGACGCAGCAATTGTAGGAGAATCCACAGATGCAGTTTTTTGTGTCTTTGAGATGACAGTATGTAATAAGCACAATTAAGTTAATTTTATTAAATATACTTGTTTAGTAAATATTTATTGTGATTTTGTTACTAAATTAGATAAATAAAGTTATAAGTATGAAGTTGTTTTTAATTCCAATGTAAAAAATTAAAAACACCACAACTTTGTTCAAAATATATTTAAAGTACCAAAGGTCTTGCGAGAACGCGTATTTAAAAAAACAATCTTTATTTGTGTACATAAAATAAAAACAGCAAAATATATTCCAATGATCATTATATTTTATTAAAATTACTCATTACATTAAACGTTAATATGACTCATACGCTAAGATTCAAGGGCATTTCCTCTCGAGCTGGCCTTTCCCCCCCTCGTCGTACTCCTGCGACGAGATCCACATCTGCTGGAAAGACCCGATCGACGCTAGGATGGAACCACCTGTGAAATAGTGGAGGCCTTCATTATTTTGTTTATCATTTAACAATATTGAGATTTGTGAGTAGTCGTAAATTAGGCGCATTGTTAAATAAAAATATATAAATGGTGTAATAAAAGTGATAATACTTTATAACTGCAAAGACCTAAGTTTTGTTAATATTATTATTTTTAGTATATTATGTGATTTTTATTTTATATAATAATTTTGTAAGAACAAAATCTATACTAATATAATAAAGAGGAAACCTTCGTATGTTTGTATTAAATAGGCTCAAAAACTACTGGACCGATTTCAAAATTTCTTTTACCATTACTTAAGAGGGATTCTTCCGAATCCGCATAGGCTATATTTTGTCCCGGAAAACAGATTGGATTTTTCGCGGTAGTGAAAGTTGTGGTGGAGTAAGTCGTCGAAAAAACCGGCAGTTTTTTCGATGACGTTAACGATTCTCGCGAACGCTGGCTAAATGGTAAGAGATGTATAGTCTAGGTTGACTTCTATAGAAAAGTTGTAGAACTCTATAATGCCTACAAAAAGTCCGCGATAGTATAAACCAAACATTTATATTTTAGCCATTATAACAACTTTTCCATAGAGTAAAAGTAATTAAAATTATTAGCCTATGTTTATTAATCATATTGTCGTTAAATACTAATCCTTATCCAAATAAACTATTTATTGAGCAAGATTGTTTCAATAACTATAAAATAATGTTTATTTAATTTCAATCGGATAATCGATTCAAATAATATTACGAATTTAAAATTGTTATTGGTATTAAAATGAATGATGGCCGCCACAATTTTTTTTCAAAGAGCCTAAAAAATAAAAGTCCACCCTTGCGAAGCCAGGGCGGGTCGCTAGTCTATTATATAAAAATAAGTCGGGTTTTCCTTCCTGACACTATAACTCCGGAACGCACGAACCGATTTCGACAGTCGACAGTTTTGTATTCGTTGGAAAGGCTCCGTGAGGTTTATAGCAAAGAAAACTCACGAAAAATTTCAAGAGAAAAGCAGGAAAATAATGATTCTCATCTTTGTTACCACGCGGACGGCGTCGCTAGCAAGAGCTAGTAAGTTATAATTCTTATCATATTCATTCTTATATTCATCTGAAATTCTTGTCACATACGGACGCAATCTAAAATTGTAACAAAATATGCTGTTCTGTTGGCGAGTCACTAAAATAAATAAATAAAACATAAAAATTTATTTCCATACAAATCACAAAAAAAATGCTTTCAGTGCTGTACCCTAAAGTATTATCACTTACTTTTTACAACTCGTATTTTTCGTCATCAAAACTTACCGATCCACGCCGCAAACCTCCTCTCCATGGGCGAGGGCGCGGCTGTCGTCTTCAGTCGGTGCGAGGATGGCGCGCGCGCGGCCAACTCGCGGTTGAGTCGCTCCGGCCAGCCGCCCGCACAAGCCCCTCCCCCGCACATCACCACCCCCGCCCACAACGCCGGTCGAGCGTCCGCGTCGCAGGCGCCCGCCGCCGCGCACGCTGTTACCATATGTTTTGAGTTATGAGCAAATAACGCACGTTGCAATGTAACGAATACCATGCAAGTATATAACGGCAATATAAATGTTGATAACTCGATGACTACAAACCCTACAAATGTTATAGCTTGACTACAACCGCTGTACCGCGCCCTAGGAACGTGAGACGGGACGGGTAAGAATAATACCGCCGTCAGCCTTGACGCCCAAAAGACAGAGTAGCACACCCGGTAACCATGGTAATCTTCCCCTGCTGCGCCGCGCTCAAACGCAAGGCGCGGTATAAGTCTTGTGGTCAAGCTATACACGTCGATAGTTTTTTTTTTCTGATTATCATGGCATAAAAATGTCAAAGTCGAGACCAAATGTTGGTTAACGACATTTAAGCTTCAGGACGGCAGAATAGCAAATTTTTGGTGTCCCGCTTTAGTCAGAACCGCTAGAACAGGATAACATAAATTTAGAGTCGGCTGCGTTGTTTCTCTTTACATACTTGCATTTTAAAAACATTTTTACAAAGCATTTTCAAACCATTTATAATAATAAACAGCTTAGGCAGAACTACACGTCTAAGCTGCCGACGTCGCCAACATTCGTCGGCAACATCGAACCACTGATGAGAAACCTCCTTTAAGTTCATGTCAGAATTTTCTGATCAGAAATTGGAATAATGCGCGGCCGGGCTTAACAACGACACCTCACCTAAATGCGGCGCGCCGAGCGTCTGTTCGAACAGGCATTCAGTGAGCTTGAACCGCTCTGGACCGAAGTCCTGGTGGTACCCGCCGGGGAACTCGTAGTGCACACCCGGCACCGACGCCGTCGTACGCTCGTCGAATGGGCTCTCAGATATCTGAAAAATTCGAGCATCCATACTAATGTACTTTGTTCAAGTCACTTGTGCGCACGGTCCTATGTCTGCGTGCACATGTAAATGTATTCGAGTCCGATAGAGCCGTTTTCGGCACCAGCACTGATGTCTGTTACAGATTCAACGTAAATTTGCCTTGTATGTTGCTAAATTGTACATAAATCTATATTAAAATACTTTGTTCTTTCCGTCCTAAGCCTCCATTTGTGCAAAAACACATTACTTCAGGTATATTATTAAATTAATCAGTAAAAATTTTTTTTCCTTCCTTTAATACTGATATATATTAAAGGAAGAAGGAATTATGAATATATACTTCTTCTTCTTCTTTTTTAAACAAATGGCTCCTTTGTTGCACATGTAAGGAAATGACAATTCAATAATAAACTGTTTAATTATAAAACATACCTGTGCTACACAGTGACAAAAGTCCTCATACTGCCTTTTCAACATGTACTGCTGCCAGGACTGGGTTAGACCAGCGGGTAATGTCTTTAGTGTGTAGCGAGCCCTTTCTCTTTCTCTTATTACTTCTTTACTCTGTAATAAAAAGCACAATTTATAATGATAGGTTTAGGTATTACTCATTTTATTACCCGACTGCGCCAGAAGGTTAAGTTTTTCGAGAGTACGTAAGTATGTATAACTGTTTGGCACTCTCTGCAGCCTAGACGAATCCATGGATTGTAACATATGAGGTATTGTTAGATTCGTCTTGATAGCGTTGCATGCTTGATGCTGCTGATAGCGATGAAGTCAAAACTGTGTTTATGCGGTTCCAAAAATTTTTTTTCGCAAAAATGTCGCGGCGGCATTGAAAACTGCTGGGATGGAAAGCATCCTTTGTCTTTTCCTGGGATTCAACTATACAAGTTATCTCAATACCTAATTTCGGGCAAATCTGTTTAGCGATTTGGGTATGAAAAGGTAACAGATAGACTCACATTCATATTTTTATAATATTGGTAATGGAAGTATGGTATACCTGTATGCTATAAATAGGCAGCATGGGTATGTGCATGTTGTTGAGCATGTGTTTGGCTTGGGCTGCCAAATGGTCCCCTCCGATGGGTGACCTGACGGCCGCACTGACTAAAGCATAGCTGAAATTGAAATAGTTATAAAATATAGGTAAAAATGTTGTTTTATTACGTAAGGACTTGTGTTAAGGGTACCAAACAACAGAAATTATATATTTCTGTTGTCTGTTTTAATACTTTTATACTATACACATCAAATTTTTAAGATATGATACACATATTCAATATACATCAACAACCAAAGAACTTTTGCTCTGTCTGCAGGACCAAAACCCGCAACCCTCAGCGTGAGCCACCCACTATGTTAAAGTTTACCAGTCCTATTAAAACCATGTTATCCCCACCATGTAAATGATTATCGGCAGCAAGTGATTTTGGCTCAGACAATGGAATTGCCCATATATTGTGAAATCTAAGTTAGTAACTACTCAGAAATTGAATTGAAAAGAAATAAAATGTGTGTCCAAAAATGCTTAACACTAGGAGTAACATTCTTTTAAATAAAAACTATAATTACCCATCCACAACTGGCACAGCCGAGGTCTGGCTTGCACCAGCATCTATAACAAGTGCTGTGGATTTTCCATTTGCAAATGCAGCTAAAACGGCATTCTTGACAAGGAAAAAGGCGGGAGCTTGATATTTCTCAAATAATAGTTCTGCCAGCTTCTCTCTTGCAGGTCTTGTGGTCCACACGGCTTCTGTAAATAGCGCCGGGTGGTGTTCTGAAGGTGATCTGATGACCTAAAATTTTTTTTGTTTTTAGACAGAAAACTATATGTTTATTTGATTTCACAAAAGTTTACATAGTTGTTAATATTATTTCAACAAGCAGTAAAATTGTAATTACTATTATGTAGACACAAATTAGTAAGTACTCATAACCTCTGACTATGTTAGATTTTTAATTTTCTGCTAATTAACTGTATGAAATATATGTTTATTCACTGTTATTTTTGCTGGATATTGATATAGAAGCAGTTTTTATTATCTTTTTTGCTAAGAATGAAGTATTGGTAATACTTCTAAATAAGCAATTTTTCAATTTATTATTAACAGGCCTTTTTAATGATAATCAAAAGCTTAAATTCCAAACATCTTACTTTGGTGTAACAATAGTCAAGCATCTTCTCAAAGAGATCCCAGTTGTCTACTTGTCCATCTTTCATGTATGTCTGCACTTCCATACCAGGTCTCGGCACATGTAACTCCGTGACATCTATGTAATATCGGAGTTCTCCTGTTTTTGTTGCTGTGGACATTAATAGATATTAGACATTAATGTAGACAATTTTAGCACATTGTTTACAGGGAACATTGCATACTTCGCTACATAGTTTATTTTTAACCACTAAGAGCATGGAATTAAAAATTATTAGAAACAATAGAAACATAACAGTTTTATGTTTGCCACAAGCATCGGTGATAGAACAAAACTACAAACGTACGAAACATACGTAGGAACAAAAGACGAACCAAACTTACCAGACTGTGTAACATTTCCATCTGGGACTTTCTCTTCGCTTTCCGGTACGTGTGTAGCTGGACCCACGCCTATAACAGCGGGAATATCGGCTTTTGGAGTGTCCTCCTGAGCGTAACCAACGCGTAAACTGTGATGACCAGGATCAAAAACCAGAGCACCTATTTCGTCACCACCATATAACATGCCGTTAGGGGCACTCATTGTTAATAAATACTACGTACAATTAATTAAAACCTCGAGTTTCATACAGTAATTAATACTTTTTGCGATTGTAATTTACAAACAACAGACTGTCAATTTTGACATTTACTTGACATCTTGCCGGCGTTGCTTTCCTCTTTTGTTTTTTTGAGGTATCAAGCTTGTAGCTTTGAGTATTTTAATTTGGTTATTAAACAATTATTATTATATAGATACAATTGGTCTATGATAGGTATATTATGATTATATATTATTTATAAGCTGTAATCTGACTACTATGAGTTGAAGCTAGCATTTATTTTTACTACCAACGTTATTCCGACACAGTCTTTTGTTTTCGATTAAAATTCCACTACATTTGGATTTCATGATTTTGATACTTGATCTTGAGTATTATTGCGTTTACGATTTTTTTTTTAGTTATTTATTTTAACAAATGATATTTTTATATAGGATGTATGAAAAAACTATATATTAATAACATATGAGAAACTGCATTTTTCCTTCCATCCGGTGTTTAGAGTCCCATTTTGATTATGGTAAATAAATTATGAATTCGAATTCTTCGAATGACATATCGTCGCTTAGGTAACAATACCGCGTAAGTCGAAAATTGGCCATTTTGACATTTTATACTCATTGGATAGATTTTTTCAGCGCGGATCGAATGGTGTTAGAATTTTGTTTAAATTGTGCAATCCCAGCGTATTTTTCAAGTAGTTCTGGCACCGCGCAAATTGTTTTCTGCGTCACAACCGCCCAAGTCGTCAGTCCACCATACTATCTTTTGGTAATATGTGACCGCTCAGCATTTTTGTTGAATATTTTTATAAAATAAGGTTTTATGACAGTAACAGACACTTGATGATGGACTAAAAAGGTAAGCCAACTCGATTATTAATTATTTTGTAGTTTAATCTGTGTAATTACGGCTATTTTAGATGTATAAAAATCTTTAATAGATCGGCAGTTTTTCAATGCAATGTTTTTTTACTTAGGCGGTATTGTTAACTATTTATTTTAACTTACGCTGTATTCCAGAAACATTTTAATAGGACTTAAGCGGTATTAAACAGGCTTTAGGTGCATGGTTTTTATTATATTAACTTACCTCTATTAAATAAAAAGGAATAATATTATGAATTATTTTGGGTATAATTATGATTTTTACTTTTCACCAAACGAACTTGTATATTATATTTACATATTTTGGTAAGTAAATATTATATCAAGTTTTTTTTTGAGCTTATGAAAATGACTGAGCAGCTTGATGATACCGCTTGCAGCATCAACAAGGAGCAGAAAGATGACGTGGAGGCTCAAGTTAAAGTCACAACTATAATCGATTTAAATAAAAGGCAGGAAGAATTGTTAAAAAGGCGGGAAGCGTTATTGGCACAAAAAATGTATATCTTAAAAAAGAATAATTATTGCGAAAAGCCAGCTCAGATAACAATAAACAAACATACTCTACCTCTCTACCCTAAAATGTATGAAACCTACTTGTATTTCATCATTTTGTTAGAAATAAAAACTAAGAATTTGTGATAAAATAGATGAAGATAAAAAAAGGAGTTATTTAATATATTTTGCAAAGCAATGACATGGGAACAAAGAAAAACTTTTGTATGTTGTCACGTTGTAAGAAATGACAAAAAAGTTACTAAAAGTACTGAGTCAACAAGATCTAAAACTCTAGCCTATTTCCTCACTATACATACGCCATCAAGTATGCAAAAATATGTTTTTACATACATTAGGTATTAAGGACTGGTTTGTACGATATTGGCTTGAAAAAACAATAGTGCCATGCCACCAAATTTACATAAAGAAAGCCATAAAAAAAAGGCAGCCTCTCATGTCTATGCAGAAGAATTCCTTAATAGTCTTCCAAAAATGCCGTCACACTATTGTCGATCAAGTACGTCAAGACAATGCTTAGAACCGTTATTTCAGAACATGGGGCAGCTTTACAAGGAGTTTACTATTAAATGAAAATTAGAATCAGCTGTAGAATGTCTTAGTCGCAGGATTTTTGATAACATCTTTTTAAAGCTTAATTTAAGTCTCTATCACCCGAAAAAAGATCGGTGTGATGTATGTTGCGGTCATGAAGCAGATAATATTACGGACGCAGAATTACATAATATACACTACATAGAGAAAGAAAAGAAAAAGCTAGAAAGGAAAAAGATACAGATAAAGAAGGAAAATGTCACGTATTTAAGCAAGATGTACAATCCGTTAAATTACCTCCTTATCTTCAGGCAGGTGCTATATACTACGAAACAAAACTGTGCGTACATAACTGTAGTATGTATAATTTGGCTACTCACGAGGCTGCATGTTGATGTTGACATGCATGTTATTGGTTTGATGAATGTAATGCTTCACTGGAAGCTTCCGTTTTTGCATCTTGTATTGTTGATCAATTGCAAAGTGTATTAAATAGGAAATTCTTACCTGTAACACTTTTTTCCGATGGTTGCTGTGCACAGAATCGAAATGCTATCTTGAGTATTGCCCTCTTACGTTTCGCAATATAAAAGCAAGTTATAATAACTCAAAAATATCTTGAGAAATACTTAGATGGAATGCGTTTCTGTGCATAGTGCCATCGAATGTAAATTAAAAGGAAGAGAAATCTACTTACCCTCTAAGTATGCAAATACAGCAAGTTCAGCTAGAACTAAACCAATGCCATACGAGTTATCTAGATTATAATGTTTTTACTGATTTTAGGAATTCAATAATTTACAAAACAATTCGGCCAGGAAAGTAAAGTAATGATCCCACTGTGACTGACTTGAAGGTTTTAGCTTATAAACCCGATGGCACGATTTGGTATAAATTAAATTTTGATGATCCTTTCTTGCCTCAACGTCCACTTAAACTGTGTAATAATTTAACGCCCTTAAGTTTGCTGCCTAAACTGTATGGTGCAAAACTACCAATTTCTCAGCGAAAATACAACGATTTGCAAGATTTAAAGGCGGTGCCACCATCTAACAGATAAGATGTCATATTTCCTATTATTGTTCCTGCTAGCATTAAGAATTAATATATTTTTATTTCTTAACTTATTATAATAAAAAAAGTTTTAATACCGCATAAGTCTTTATTTTGTTGAACTAATACCGCCTAAGTCAATTTTTATACTGATACAGTATTAAATATACATATTTTAA
>JAOTAV010093522.1:0-11260 GCA_026546445.1 Cyclargus thomasi | reverse complement strand
ATATTCTGTAATAAATTGTGTAGTAAAATTGCATGACTGAGTTTCACATTTCTAAAAATGTGGTGCGTAAAAACTTCATACACAAATTTAGTAAATTTACTATGGAAATTTTTAACAGTGTACAAAATAATATAGTTAAATCAATTAACGTTGCCAGATTACGCCCGGTGATACCACAGTATTAAGGATCACGACAATAAGAGTTCAATAATATTATTAAGTCAACTTTCGATTCATGTCAAATCGATTCGATATATTTTTGTTCGGCGATCCTTAAAAGATGTGATAAAAAAGTGTTTGCTCAGATTTCAGACGTACGAGTATAAGCTTGAAAACCCATAATTTGTTCTCTCTATACTTACTTTAGATTTATGACTATATTATCAGCTGTAACCTAAACAGGAAGGTTATTCGCTATATTTCGCACATTCGTTCTGAATTACATGCTATAAATTGTCCTGTCATTTTGTTACGAAACATCAAGACAAAGTGCCTTTTTTATCGCTTACTGATAAAGCTCCTGTTAGGCTATCCATAATTTTTTAACAGATTCTCCATTTAGGATCTGTCAAATAAAGTTGTGGACAGAAAAGGTGCAACAGGCCCTTAGTGTACTCAAATTACACCTAAATACCAGAATTAGGACTTCGAAATTCTAGTTACGAATAAGGATGGGTAATGTGTATCTGAAGAAGACTCCCAAGGTTTTCTATAGTTTTATAGAAGTGAAATAATGTGTGGACACGTCATTTACGTAGCGATCAAGAAAAATTAACCCCCTTATTAATAAAAATATTTAAACAGATCCATACAAAATCTGTCAAATAAAGTTGTATCTGTAAGCGGTAAACCAGGCCCTTAGTATATCTTACCTTGTGATAACTAACTTCAATATACATATTTTTTTTGTTGGAACGTTTAGTCAATATCCTACTTAGAATTGTAAACGCGAAAGTTTGCGAGTTTATGAGTATGTATGTTTGTTAATTCTTCACGCTTATACTTACTCCCTTATTCTTAAAAGAAATGTTAACACTGTATAGCTAAACAAGATTTGTATTAGCATGTTATTTTCTGGAATACTGAAAACGAGACTTGACAGAAAGGGACACCTTTTAATCAAGGTGTCCTTTTCTGTTAACCCTAGGCCCTGCGCCCTGCGCAACAACCTCCGCTCTAACGCCGCTACTGGTAAAACTTATCTAATAAACCGCATCACCCGTTACCCACAGGTGCAGTTCGTGCTGATCTTCAGCCACCAGCTGCAGGTCCTGTTCCGGCCGTCGTGTCAGTATCCCCGCGTCTTCGTCTTCTGGATCGCGATGCATGGATTCCTCTTCCTGTTCCTCTTCACGGACTTCTACAAGGCGCGGTACAACAAGGCCGGCAAGAAACCCAAGAACAACGGACTTTGTATGGTGAGTTTTTAAGGTTTTGCAAAGGTGTTGATGCGAGGTCGTATGGTCAACGATTATTTTGCCACTGAACTCGGTTTTATAACTGAGTTCAGTGGCAAAAAAATCGTTTGGTCGAAGTTAATGTTATCATTAACTTCGACCAAAGCAAGTAGTTTCACAATTAGTCGATAGATGGATTTTATTCCAAAATTGGCGGGACTTGGCTCCCCTCACCCCGCAAATTGTCACGCGTCCTTTTTTTGGGAAAATGTAGTTACCACATCTCTTAGTTTATTAGCTTCGTGGTGGTTACTGATAAGTGGCTCGGTAGACATAAAGCTACATTTTGTCTGGCTAACCTACTCTTAGCCGAGTCATCATTTATAATTGAAAGCATAAGTGGAAGAAGCAGGTAACTAAGAATTTAAAAACTGCTCAATTTTTTCGTAAACGAACACTTTCGGACCCGAATAATCATTTAAAATTGGTTTGATGTATAGCTCGATATTGGTTATCTGGATGGATAATAAAACCTCAAAATTACAAGATTTATCAAAATTTTATAGAAAAAAATTAGTATTGACTTGAATGTTGTAAAAATGTTTGTTGTTCGTTTCGTCCACTCATGTCTTCAATTATGACGACAACATTTTATTACCGAACGACAACTTATGGAACAACCCTGTCATGTCTCAGGACAGATATGCGAAGATCTTGGTATTAAATAAATTAATTAGAACAAAAGAAGAATCCTCATCACTTAACAATACATCCGCTTATTGTTGTTTGATAATGAGTTAGGTATATCAATTCCTTTTGCGGCGCGACCTTGGAAGTATGGAGAATATTTACCTTGTGAATTGTGATAAAAATTTTGATTTTGTTAACACATTGTACAAACAAGAAACCAGGATATGATATGAGCAAATAATGCGCCTTTAGATCCGCATATAACGTTTCAGACTTAAGACCATTGCAAATGTTTACTATGGGGTCATAATATTTATTTATCCTCGGCAAATATCGTTATAATCAATATTTGTATCTGCAAGTAGCCCTGAGGTCTAAGACCGAGCGCACGTCTTTCAAACGCCCAAGATTAAAACCCAAGAACAATGATTCATTTACTTTTCTTCTTAGTTTGTAAACTGAAAATTGTATGAGGATAATGGTGTGCCTTTTTGTAATTCTAATATAATTGAGGCTACCGGGATCAGAGCGGCCAAAATCATATCAGTTTTTTCATAATGTGGTGTAGGTTTTAGACTTAAAAATATGTTAAAAATAAACAATTCTATCATTTAAAGAATGCGCTAGAATGAGAAAAAACTTTACTTTTTTATTTACGAGTTTTACGAGTATAGCTTTTTTTATTTGGAAACAAAAAAAATCGTAACTTGCTATATAAAAATCTAACTCCGGAAGTTGAGTTTTGAGTTTCGTCCTTTGAATACTAGGGGACTATATTCACATTTCAAACGTAGGTGTAATTAGTTTGTACGTACTTAATTGAAATTGCCAAAGTTTTAACGAATAGATATATTTATTGTGTACTAAAAGCTCATGTCCTATAACATACAACGTATAATATGAGATAACTCAAGAATTACATCGTAAATTGGCGGTCAAGGGAAACAACATTCTATCTATAGTGTGCGCGACTTAAATAGACATTTCATTATGATGAGCTTCCATTTAAGTGCGGCTATTTTGTACCGTATTAGATAATTCGCACGAAAATTGACCTCAGGACGGATACAAATGTCCACCCACGATTAATATCAAGGACTGATAATTCCAAACTTAATAGATATGTCGACCTTTCCTTGTGTTTAAGAACGTTATATTTTAAAGATTAATACTTAACGATTAGGAAGTTACTTAAAACTCATTCCAAGATATTTGGTGAGCAATTTTAATTGGGAGCAAAAAAGTTTTTTTCACAAAATATTTTTATTTTTTATTGTTATTATTTTTTGTAATAATAAGAGCTAAGCTCTTGCACGCCTACGATTTGACGTGCAAAAACTGTGTCGCTGGTAGTTTTTCAGACCAATACTCCTGCAAATTTTCAATAGCATCTTCCGTCTTAAAAGCCTGCAATTCTTCTGATAAATCGAGTGTTCCCGTGTCGTTTGCGCCTTGAAAAGTATCATATATATCCTGCAAAAAAAATAAAAAAATCAATCGCATCGAATCTGTCCAACATGTTAGTAAGTGATCTTCACGCTGTCGTGCCCTGATGGGTTTCCCAATAAGATGGACAAACAGATGTCAATATTATGCAAAGTGCAGTCATCGTGATGTGCAAAAATAAATAAGCAAAGTGACAATAATAAAATGTAACATAATATTGAGTAATTGGGTGGACCGAGCAACAAATAAGGATTTTTTCATCTTTTTATATTTTTGTATTTACCTCATTTGTTATTTTATATTGTGGAATCGAATAGCCGGGGAGGTGAAAGTGCTATTTTGGAGTAACTCAAGTGTTGTGGAGACCTAGTACGTTTTGAAGATTTTATTTTAGCGGTGGGATAAGACGCTACAGCGATTTTAAGGTTATAAAAATAATAGCTTTGAATTTACTAGATTTTAGACAAGGCATTTAGTTGGATGTGACATAAAATATCTGGGAAGCTTTGTTACACAAGAAGCTTTGTTGTTCTATGTTATTACATGCTTAGCCTAGCTTTAACTGATCAGTGTTTTATTTGAAAGTTTTTGGTGTATTTTAAGCCCCCTATTTCAATATGACAAATCCGATAATATTTCATCTTAACTTCGAACCCACTAACATAGAAATCTGATTTTTATACCATGATAACCAGAGACATGTAGAAAACCTACACTAGCTTAACCTGACGCGCTCAAGTAAATACAAAATTCCCCATCCAAGATTCCCCTCTTGGGCTCCCCTACCATTAGAAGTGTATTCAGAAATTTTTCTACTAAAAATACAAACTTTAATAGTTACTCCTTATTGTTTACTTCCCGTAATTTTTTGTTTCGCAAGCCGGTTTTGTTGCAAACACCACAAGATAAAAAAATGTTTTGCGAGTTCTCTTTTAGGTTTGAACAAAAAAAAGTTACCTACCTAATATAGGTAAGATTAATCGATGCGTCCTCATAATGTTGATAATATTGTTTTGTCTGTTTGATTAATAATCTTATTATTGGACTAGTGATGTTTTCCTGTGTAAGGGTTTTTGCGGCTTCGAAATCGTATCACGTCATCGTCGGCCAAACGCTGCCTTTATGACGTGATAGGTGCCCAAAACGCTCCAGCAGACACAGAACATCACGGAGACCGGCCAGGGGGGCTATTATGACCACTACAAACCTGCGTGGTTCCAGGCAATTCAATATACGGCCAACAATTACCTTGTTCTTTTTTCGTAATACAATGTCTTATTAGAATAATAACATTATGAATACTAGTTTGGTTGTCTATGAATGGATTTTAAACATGTTAGTGATATAAGGGACCGTCAAACTTCACGTATTTAGTGTCACGTGACTGCTGACTGGCTGGGAATAAGAGGTCATACTAATAATATAAATCTGAAGACTTTGTGTGTATCGATGAAGAGTATAGGCTATAATATAACATCACGCTAAGATCACGAAAAGCCAAGCAGTAATCAAAAAATTTAAGAATGGGATAATTTATAAAGTTTTACGCGGACGTACTCGCGGCCCGCGGGCAGGAACTAGTAAAAAATATATCCATCTTTAAGCTTCAACACCCTTTAAAGGAGTGAGCATTATGTGACGGGGAGGACCGGAGCGCATCATGTTTTTTGATACAATTTTTATCACAGTTCTTTGTATGAAGCTTCATATAAAGCTTTATAGACAAGGACAGAACGTGTGTATACAAATTATTTTAAAAAAATGGTGAATATTTTTTTTATCTCTATTAATCTATGCAAAATTCTTAAATAACGGTTTCTTTGTAGCAAGTTAAAATATTTTTTTAAGCTAATGGTCCGATTAATTTTATTTATTTATGTACAGTAAACACATTAAACTGGTAAGTAATTAATTATCTCAAGACAAATGAGCGACTAGTTTTACATAATTAGCCGAGGCCGCGTGGCTTTGGCCGCGAAAATATACCATTTTAGATTTAAAAAAACTTATTTGCTTCGTTTGATCCTTAAAAGGCAGTATTATAAATTGTCAAATAAATGTTGAGGTCAGCTCGGTATCTAGAAAATTGCAGAATCTTATCTTAATATCTGCATTAAATTGCATATTTTATTCATTCTGTTGCTTCCTCGTGTTGCGTACCGTTTACTATAATTTATGTCGACAGGTCACAGGTGTTAAATTTTACGCTCATAAACTCCCTCTTAATATGGAAGTGTATGAATTATACTAAAAATAACGACATACGTTACACACAAATTTTTATAGCATTAGTTTTGTCCACAAAACTTTAAATGTCCAGTCTACAAAATTTTAATTAAAAAACAAAATTAAAATGTTAATTAGTTATCATATATAATGTCTCTGAATTAGCTGCACATTAAGATAAAGCCCTCGCTATTCTAGATTATATTAGGTTAAAAAAACTATGTAGTCATTAGCAAGATTTGTAATTATCTCTCTTAGCTTTCAATGATTGGTGTCGCTCAAAACTAACCTATTCTTTTTTTTTTCAGACGGTACTGGAAGATAGCAGCTCACTCACCGGCAAGAACGGTTACAAGCAGGAAGAGGGCTCCGCAGTACCCAACTCCTACGCGTCGTCGGCCGCGGACGCCTTCGTCAGACGCCGTCCAATCAGCTAGAGGCATTTTCGACGAGGCACAAACACACGTGTACTTTCGACGAGGCCCAAACGCGCGCGGTAACTTTCAACAAAGCCCAAAATCACGTGAACTTCCGACAAGGCCCAATCGCGCGGTAACTTTCGACGAAGAGAGAACTGAAATTAAAAGCCGCGCATTTTGTCGAAGTAGTGCTTAAGTCAAGTCATCGTTTATCGTAAGTTGGAGACTTTCCACGCCTAAAATTCTACGTAGAGAGAGATTCTTCTATATTTGGCCACGTTGTCGAGGTATTCACTCGTCGAAGTACTTCAATATCGTCATATGTAAGAAGCGCGTACACGTAGACTTCTATACGTAGAAAGTCTACCGCGTTCGCAAGACTTTATTTACTAATAGAAAGCACCACTTAAGTTTGTCTATGGAATTGTGTATTTAAGAATGTTTGAAAGAATTTCTACATATATTTTTCAGTACGTAGAAATTCTTCTGTGTGCAAGAATATTTCAACGTTAAGGTATACCCAAAGTGCTACATTCGTCGAGGTGCATTCTAGGTCTTTAAGTAGGATTTACTACTATTATTTAAAAAGTATAAAGTCTACTTGTTTTTTGTTAAAAGCAACATAATGTAATTGTATTTGTATTTTTTGTTAAAAAGCAACATAATATTTTTAATTTAAAGTGCAAAATTAATTAACAAAGTTACTCCATTCCTCGAACAAGGAAGTAACACTTTTTGTTACTTAAGTCAATGGCATGGAGCGGTCAAAGTATTTTGTGTTAAAATGTTTGTACCCCACCTACGCTTTCCGCTCTATTCTACGAATATTAATATATTTAATATTAGAGTTTTTCTTGCTCTCGTCATAGCTTTTTTTCAAATTTTCGTTCGAGAGAATAGAATCTCAAAATTCAATTGTCTGTAGCATAATAATTTGAATAAATTCGCTTCACGACAAATAAATTTTAATTAGCAGGTTTACCTTGGTACAAACTGTATAAAGAAACCTTTTCGGCTTTGGTAGTCCATATAGTATAAAGAGACGGAAAACTTGTAATGATAGTTTATGGTGCGCCTTAACTGTTGAATATTAATGTGTGGAAAATACTAAATAGCTCTTGTTTGCAAGTTATGTTACCGGAGTGAAGTTAGCCATGAATTATTGTAATATAACCTCAAAATCCCTGTCAGATTTAAACGTGTCATACATCGACAAAGATAAAATATTGACCAAAGAGTTATTAATGGAAGAATATACGGTCATAATTGAGGTATTTTTAATTGTTTCTATGCAATGTAAGGGAGAGGCTACACGCTCAATCTGGCATCAACTGATGGCTGAAAAAAAATGTTGAGATCATCAGGTTTCCGTTTTAACGACCTCTGTGGCGCAGTGGTTGAGCACCCTGGGAGCTCACGCCGGGGGTCGCGGGTTCGAATCCCGCCGACGGAACAAAAGTTTCTCAAAATTCCTAGGTCGTGGATGTGTATAAATATGTGTATCGTATAATAAGTATCTTTAATATGTGCATAGTAAAATGAATCAAATATATTTCTGTTGTCTGGTACCCGTAACACAAGTCGTTCGGGTACTTACAACGGGGCCAGACTGACGTGGTGTATAGTATCCATAGATATTATAATTATTATTATTATTCGATCCATACTGAACTGATGCGAGATTGAGCTTGTAACCTCCACCTAAGTGATTCGTTCTAACTTAACTCCGGTCTTGTAACAGTGGAATTGTTCACAGAAGTTCCGATGAATACCGTTAGGTGTTCAAATGTAGCCGTCATGGTTAATTATGAGTGGTTTTATATTGTTTACATTGCACACAACCGATGCCTACCGAATATTTGGCGATAATTTATATATTGCACACCATTTTAGTATACTCGAGCAAAATTGTCGAATAATAAAGTTAATTTTAATCAAAAGTTAGTTACACTCAATAATCGAGTGCGATCGATTTCGATTCGATCGATTCGATTATTCGAATTGAAATTCTAATATGTATAAATAGTTAGGTGGATCCTTGCAACACGGTAATGTGAGCTTCTCTTTTGTATATATTTTACTAACGAGCGCCGGGTACTTGTATAGGGGTGTTGTATCGGGCCGCTCGCTACTGTCAGATCGCTTGGCGATGTTGAGGGGTGAGATATGGATGTTTATCTACCAATATACCAAACAATAGATTCGTTAAATCGCAAACTATTATGTGATTACTGTCCCCCTAGACAAGCGAATATCGTTTGCGAAAATCTTTTGGCGTGTTTTTGTATGGAGTTGACATTTTCGAACGACGTCTAGGGGGGCAATTCTCAGTATGTGAGAATAAGTTTATATTCATATTAAATATCTAGTGTGAACTTTTTACGAGCGTAACACAGTTTGTTGTATTCTCAGCACTCAACTCAACACTCGAAATATTTCATCCTTTTTACGAAATATTTCGAGTGTGAAGCACTGAGAATACAACAACTTGTGTTTCTCTCGTAAGAAGTTCAAACTCGATATTTTATTCGAGTATGAACTTTTTCTCACATACTGAGAATTGCCCCCTAGAACTGGATTGCGTGAATTTTCGTTCGACAATATCAACTCCATACGTTAACAATCCAAGCGTATTTCGTAAACGATAATAATTGCTTGTTACTTGTCAAGGCGGGCACGTCTAGTTACTATCTACTAAAACTCCCTACTTTTATTATAGTACTTTACTTTTTTCCCTTACCGGGTACAAGCACACTCTTCGCACCACTAAATAGATTAAAAAATTCAAACGCTGTACCCGCTCCAGTTTCGCCGAGCGATCTCAAAGTTGCGCGCAGCCCATACCTGTAAATATAATTTTATATTCACGCAAAATGTTACCGTACAATTTATATCCAGTGACATTAGATGTCGGTCGGAGCATTTATTCTTTACGAGTTGCCCTTCCGCGGCACGAGCGTTTTGTTAAAGCAAAAGTCGCGTACTATTGTGAAGTCGATACATAGCCAGGATAATCATTAATATCTTGTCTTAAAAAAATATTTTCGAAACAAGACCAACGCAATATGCAATTTCCGTACATTTTGGTTGAGCGAATCTACAAAGAAGCAAATTATTGGATGGGTGCATGGCTTTATACGGCGGACAAGACGTGGTAATTAAAATGTCATATGGCCGCCAGTCATTTAAAAAATTACAATTTGTCTGTCATTTTTTAAATGAATGAAAAAAATGACTAATACTGTTATGATGATTCCTTATTAGATCTTTGTCCCCGATACAATCAAAGTCATTCGTAGAATCGTTTACATCGACCGCCGCACGCTCCGGTCTTGATGTATTCATAATTATTATAATAATATATTCAGTATCGAGACATTTAGTTTATGATTTTATTGATTTGACTATAGATCATTTGATTACAAGTCGTATTGCCCACTAGGCTTCGAAGTCGAGTTTTTAAATACTAAAGACATGCGTGATATACAGGGTGTAACAAAAGTGAGTGATAAAACTTTAAGGATCGTATGTGTCCCCGATAAAAAGCTCACTGTGAAAGTAGCAGCGCTGAAAGCGAAAAAAAAATCGTGATTTGTATATCCAAGAGCCCGAGTGACATGAGTTTGCCCATACAATTCACAAATCATTTTTTTGCTTTCAGCGCTGCCATTTTTACAGTGAACTCTATATCAGGGACACATACGATACATAAATTTTTGTTTATCACCCGTATAGTTCCAATTTAATGTCAAATGTTTTTACGGTTACGTTAACGAAACGCTCGTGTGAAGGGTGCATTTTCGAACAATTTTGAACTAATTTTTATTATGCGAAGTCAAGTTTTTCTTAGTGTTACAGGATAGGTTGGGTTGACTATCTCATAGGCTATTAAAAGTAAACTTCATTAGGCTATATACATGTTACGTAGACAGAGTTCCATAGTGATTGTTATGTATATTGATATAATGTTTAGTACTGTTGAATCAGCCAACTCAACCTACGTATTTCGCTATGGTTTACGAAATTGTACTAGAATTGAAGACATAGGTGGATGAAGCGGAAAACTAAACATTCTAAAAACTGACGGATTGTTGCGTACATGGACGCATTAGGACCCTGAATTGAAATTTAAATAATGTGGATTTGATGTATAGCTAGATAGACAAACTAGATATGGAAATCGCTAAATTACAAGATTAATATAAATAATATGGGGAAAAATTAATATTTACTCGAACGTCGTAAAATTTCAGATATCCGCTTCTTCCACTTATGTCTTTAATTGTTGCAAAACTGTTAGTGCGTTATGATTCCGGTATTTCTTTTAATTCTGTATGAACGATTGTTCGCACGATAAAGGTAAGCGGAGACTTATTTGCAGTCGCCGCGTTACCGTAGCAGATCTGCGCTCACCTTTAGTTTATCCTGTTTCTAAATGCTGATTAAAATGGATGATGTTTCCGTTTCTTGTTATTACTAATGGATTCGCAAAACTAACTGCGCTATGCAAAAACATGTGTTTTTATAGAGACTTTAATGATTATAATAATAAAAATGTCTTCATCCGGGTTTTTTTCAAAATCTATTCAACTGGAGAAAAACTGAGATACTCTTTACGTTTGATACTTAGATGCATTCTAGTACGATTTTGTAAGTCATGTTTAGTTATAACCTTTGATAATTAAGTATTATTTTTATGTAATATGCTTTAAGTGTTGTACTGAGTAGCGGATGCGTCGCTACCTATGTTTTGGTGAATTGTATTTATTATTTTAATAAAATTTTACAATGTATAGAATTTGGAGTTTTTATTTCATTATTTTAGGTAATACGTAGCACATAAATGCTACTTTAAAGTTTTTGCTTTGAACAGGAATCTTGGAACAATTTTTTAACCAACTTCCAAAGACGGAGGAGGAACGAAAAGTACGGAAGGAGGTTATATGTTCGGTTGTGGATTTTTTTTTTGTATGTTCAACCATAGCTCCGCCGTTTGTGAACCGACTTTCAAAATTTTTTCTTTGTTGTATAGGGTATTGTTCCGAATAGGTCCCATATTCACCATGATGGTGGCTGATGATG
>JAOTAV010093511.1:0-11260 GCA_026546445.1 Cyclargus thomasi | reverse complement strand
TACCTTTTAACGTTATAACGTTACTTTTAACGGTAAATGGTATCGATACCAAATTTTTAACGTTACTTCACTCCCTGAATTTAACCAAGCACCAAGCGGTGCACACGAATCACGATCCACACGACAGTCTTTTTATGACATTTATTATTGCTGATTTGTTATTTGCCCATTGGTTGGTGATAAAAAAAAGTGCTGCATTTTCCTCTCAAAGAGAATATAATTATATTGCCTCTTTGCAAAGTACAGTACATAAGTATATTATACAAATGCTGCTATTTCTTTTTATTCTGAGACAAGGTATAAATTAAAATAGTTACTTCTTACAATAAATGCAATGATATTTTTATTAATGTTTATAGTTGCAATACAAAATTCATTTTGTTATGGTGCTGGTAGTTCAATATTTTATAAGCGTCCTACTCGAAGAAATTGCTGGAGTGATTATGATATAGCTGGTTTGCGAGCTAGACAAATATTTGAAGAACTTATACCCCCTGTAGTTGCACCGGATAAAATTAATGATAGATACGTAAAAGATTTGCTGGGATATTTTAAGCGTGCTCTCAAAACCGCCGCAAAAAATCATGATGTGGGTACTAGTTTGGCACCAGAAGAACTGCTAGCTGACACCATAGGTTCCCACTTGAAAAGTGAAATTCTTCCTTCTTCTAGACGCGCGTATTACGCTGGTCACATCTCATACAGAACAGCGAGAGATTTGCACGATTTTTACAACAGTATAAAAATAATGCTGAACACACAAGGTGTCGGTTGGAAACTTCCGACTAGCGTAAAGAAGTGGGGAAACTTAACACTAGAAAAAATAAGGATAGGGCTTGAACACCCGAATCCTTGCGCTCTTTTAATTTTCAAACGCAACGCCAGATCCTGCATATACTTACCTACCCCAAAACTGGACGATAGCGACAAACCATCCGCAGTAGCGCTGCCCTTGAAAACTAGAGGATTAATTAGTTTGGAGTCACCGAAATCAAAAAATGGTCTGTTAAAATACTATACTTTAGCGTCTGAGTGCATACTACATAACTCTTCAACAGAATGTCGTCAATCAGATTTCGATGCCTTCAACGGTGACCTTTGGCGTTGGATGAAGAGGGATGTAGCGCCACATCTCGCAGACGAGAAACTATACGCTGCTTTCGGCGGAATCTTGAGGGTAGCAGCAGCCATTAAAAGCCATGGACGATTGTCCCGGCGTAATACAATTCCATATCGAGATGTCTCAAAATGGCGTCCATGGAAAACTGTCGCGGACGAATCCGTAGACGATACTACGTTGTACCTATGCATGATCATAGTTGTATCCGTCTCCACGGTGATATGCCTTCTGCAAGTGATATACAGCAACGTTTTGAACGAGGACGGCGTTTGTCGCTGTAAGCATCCCCAAAAGAATGTGGATGTAGAGTATGCGAAAGTCGATTTAAGTATACCGGCTATGCTACCGAGAGATAGAGATCCCGCAACGCCAAGAATGAATACCACGCGTACAATACGAACTCAGAAAGTTTACAACATGCACGAGAACAGAGATGAAGATATGGAGGTAGAGCAGAGCAGCGAGGACTCAGAATCGTCTACAGAATCGGAAATAATCAGAGAATTAGAGAGGAAATCTCAGCCTAAAAATGCACACTCTTTTAGCCCACCGAGAATAGAAACGTCGATATCGGAGGTAAGAATTCAGAAGAAACGTCCTACTACGTCACGAAAATCGTACTCGACTAATTCCTTCACAGACTCCGCACAGACTTTCATCAGAGAGGAGTCACCTAGCTCAGAAAGTTCACTGTCCGAGGAGTCTTTTTCTACGAGTTCTAAGATATCAAAGCGAAGTTGCCACAAACGCGATTTAGCTTGGGCTAGACGTGTCGTATCCAGGCAAAAGATGGTTAGAACCTCAGATAGCAAATCTTTTACACAGTCCTAGAATTTTAGAGATAATTTGTACTTATTTTGTTAACATTTACTTTTAAGAGAATACGTTGGTCGGTTTAGAAATAAAATACCACATTAATTTATATGAATTTATTTTAGTAAATCATAAGATAACATAAGATTTTTTTTCTTAAAATAGGAATGAAAAATATTTGAAAGAGGACAGAAAGTACTTAACATCGATAGACATGCAACCCCTTACAGAAAAAAATATTTACTAAGAAAAGACTCAGTGGTATGATACAAATATTTGTAACTCGGTTCTTGTCAGTCACTGTGAGCCCTACTTTCAAAGGGGGCATTCAAATATCGATCGAATATTTCCTACTCTATCTAGTGGGACGTGCCATTATGCCAGGAACAAGACAGGTCAGCAAGCTCGTGTATCCCGGGCATTAGTTCGTATGGTAGTCTGGCACCAGCAGTGCCAAGCGATTATCGTTAACGAGAATCGCTTGGCTTCTTATTGTGTGGTATTGACGTATTTGAACGAAAAGTCAGGTAATCTATTCGTGGGAAAACGTACCGTAAAGCGGAAAACATACAGATCGAACGCGACTGACAGCCGCGGCTGATGATCTAGATAATAATAATTTATTTATTTAACGACCTTACTGCTGGAAGCACATACAGAATCACAAAAAAACTCTGAATTCTATTGAGAAATAAGTAAGATATTAGCAATTTAAGTTTTCTGCCCATCTTTTTCTCTCAAAACATAATTTAGTATGAACTTAGTATGCAGATTATGGACTTTGACGTCACAATCAATATCGGATCTCTCTTTCTGACTAATTTAAAGGCTTGCAACTTTGTTATTTTCAATTTTGTCAAGAAACTGATTGGACTACATCGTTATTCAATAACGACAGATTTATTTAAATAAATAATAAAAAATATGCATTCCCTATTGTACATTGAAGGGTGCAAATTAGGCGAAAGTTTTGTATGTGCTGTCTGCCGCGTCTGACGTCAGTCGCGGACGTTTTAGTATGGGCTGTCAGCCGGGTCCCATTAGTTTGTTTTCAGGTTAAGCGTAGCGCTAATTAGAGTCGCTTGCGTGTTACATGTCTGGAGGGCCTGACCGGACAAAGGGGAAACATTATATCACCTATATTATGTGTAAACATTTTTAACAGCAAGGAGGTAAATGTTCAACAAAAATAAATTACTGCAACAAAATAAATATTTATCACAAACAATTTGTACATTAAACTGTCCTCGACAACAATAATACAATCTTAACGCGGAATAAATCTTAATTTATATATTATAAATCACAGTTCCTCATATACTTAGCTTAGAACCACGTTGCCAATGCCCGTCGGTAGTTATCGTTCCATAGAAATGTCTTTCATTTTTATTATGTTTGAAACCCACGCCTCCCGAAGGGCAGTAGTAACATGGCTGTACAAATTAGTGAAGATTCTCTTTTATCATAAGAACATTTTTTACTCTTACACTTTGTAAAGTCTGTGCACAACATTTTAAACCGCTGTGGAACCCTACTTCAGCACGAATAGCTCGACTGGAGAAATACCACGCGCTTGCCGTTTTTCGTTGAGTGAATTTAGTAGTGGCTAATTCCCTACCCCCTATTCCCTCAATTCAGACTATTTCATCTCTTCTCTTTACTTTCGCGATGCTAATGTTGTGCATAACCTGCATTACAGATAGTTCAACTCAGTTGTGCGCGCGGTCCTACGTGTGTGTGAGTTTGTCTTTGCACAACTTTGATTCATGCGGGGCAGTCGTTCGAGTAAATAAGATTTATTCACACATATGGCCACGCGCACAACTGAGTTGAACACTACATACATCAACTCCTCATTCCATCTAGTCTTTACTTGTGTCCCTCACTTAATTTAAATATAATATAGTTATATAATAATACAGCAATGGCGGTCAGATTTTCCAAAAAAAAAAAACAGTTTTATAACCAAAAAATATCGAACTGACTTAAATATGGCGGTAAAAAATTATGATAGTAATATTTTGCTACAACAATAATATATGACAATAATATTAATAATAATTGTTGATATTCATTTACTTAATACTAACTCTATCCTACATAGCAATATTACGGTTGCCCTTGCCAGTGGAAATGAAATTCTATACATTAACCCCCTGGCATAACCTTAGCTCAAATCTACCTCGAAACAACCGTATTATTTTCATCATTTTTAAACACTCAGAAAACTCCGACGCATTCAACCCAAATGTATGAATATAAAGGCACGTTATATATTTTTTTGTTCTGAACAAATAGTTGATGGTAAAAGCAAATTTGTACGACAGTGTGTCCATATTGAACATATAATTATTATTGTTTATTGTATTCATGTGAAACCCATTAATCAAAACATTTTAATTACATCTACAGCGTTTTTCAATTAAACATACCAAAAAATAAGGACGGATACTAATTATATACTTGAAATAATTTCAATAACTTGTAAAATTCGTATTGTAAGATAAAATAATATTATTTACCATAACTTAATTCATTATAAATACTGAGTCTAGTTGCTTTAATAATTGCATATTATATGTTCTACCTAGTCTATTTATTAATTTAGAAAACATGTTAAGTAGTACAGAGTTTTTTGCAAACTAATCTTCGAATGTTAATTGAGGATTCTGTCAAATTTAATTTTAAAATGATTGTAAAATCAAAATAGTGAGTGTTAGTATATGACTAATTTTAATTTAATAATGTTTTTTGACAAAGGATCAATGATTACATTTTCTATCAAACTCTTTATCAAATCAAAGTTTAATCATCATTGAATTTCAATGAATACGCTAGATAATATCAGAGTATTACCTCTAGTAGACTTGGCACCTAATGACCTAATGCGTCTTAATATTCCTATATTGTCGATTACTCCATCGTTTATGCATGATCTTGACTATATAGAGAGGTAGGCAGGAAACCAGAGTTATTGTCGTCACCTTCCACCAGAAGTCCCAATGTCGAATAAAATCGCTGTCTGTAGAAAATAGAAATCATTAGTTTAGATCTATTTACTTTCATTTAGGACTTATTTGGTTCTCATATTATAAAATTTGTACATTTGTGGACCCAACACGGATCCCTGAGTACACCCTTTGTATATTGTGTTTTGAGTTGTAATGTTACTTAAAAATAGTTTCCTTCTTATATTTTATTTTTTACAAAGCTCTAATAACTTTATTTTACATGAGAAATAGAAAAAGATATAATTTGTTTTCAAATAAAATACATAGAGTGGTTAACGATATCGAATGGCTTGTAAAAGAACAGCACTATAATTCAAGAGATAAAGCCGTGCTATCACAGAAGTTGATTCATAGACTGATGACGGACTAATGTAGATTTACCTTATTTATATTTAAGATTTACGTTTTGTCAAACCCAGCCGACAGATCACGAATTAACACTTAATTGGTATAACCCAACCAAATGACGTGGGTTCGCCAATAGCGGTATCTACTTCTCTGACAGTACTCACCGAAGTAGCTGGTGAAAATGAGCAGTGTGGCGGTGTAGCTGGCGAGGCTGAGCAGCTCCGCAGCCAGCATAAGCCGGTGGTACGTGCGCGCTGTTAGGGCCACCATCACCAGCTCTGTCAGTATCAGCGCCGTGTAGCTGATTTCTACTATGTGGATCAGCTGCTCCTCGAAAAGCACCAGCGCGCCGTACATTATCACACCGCCTGGAGAATTTAACAATTTTGTGTTATATGTATCAACTTTTTAAACGCTTTAATTTTTAAGTTACTTATTTTAGATTAAATATCTATATATTAGATATATTATAGATTAAAGTAAACGACAGTTTCCTGATTATTTTCATGCTTCATTTTTTCAAATTAGGAGGCAAACGTGCAGATGGGTCACCTAATGGAAATTAACTATAATATTTTATGACTACCTTGGTATATGGATATCCCGATCCATATGTAGAAAGTTTTGTACGAGAGCTGCCGGCCTTTGGTCATTTGTTTGTACAGTTGTGGATGCCGTAGCGCCGTCAAGCTTGATATATCTCTGTCTAATACCTGAAAATATAGCGATATTGTTAGTTATACGCTTACAGTTTTTCTAAGACTCGTGTAATGGGCGACGATGATTATACAGGGTATACAAAAGTTAAAAAAATGCTTATTCAGCTGCTTTACAGCAAACTCTCTTTTTTTCTCATATTTCTTCTTTTTTCATAACGACTTGTATATTCTGTATAACATACAAAAATCTAGATCACACTTGCACCTCTGATTTCTTGATTCTGATCAGAAATTCTCATAATGTGCGGCTGGGCTTAAACTGTTAAAGGAATAACTTTAAACGGCGATGTTCATTAGTATAGAACTTACCAACGAGAATACCGGTAGCATAGTGAACAAAGTACCGTAGCCGACCATTAGGAATCCAGGGTAAAGCGACACGGACGAAAAATAGAACACCACAGAAAACACCGCCTGAAAAAGCATTAGATTAATAAAGATAATTGAAGACATAAGCGGAAGAAGCGGGTAACTAACTCGCAAAATTACAAGATTTAATCAAATTTTATGCGAAAAATGATTATTAACTCAAAGGTTGTAAAATGTTTGTTATTCGCTTCTTCCACTTATGAGTTTTATAGAGTGCAGCCACTGCGTATTATACGCTTAGCTAAATTATGTTGGAAATAGATAGTTACATAGTAGTGATCAGATTGTAATTATAATCTTACTAGATGACGCCAGCAACTTCGTTTACCTCAAATTAGTATATCCTGCGAGAACCACACATTTTTAGGGATAAAAAGTATCCTGAGTCATTTCCTGGAACTTAAAGTATGTCCATTATCTATATACTAAATTTCAACAAAATTGATTTAGTAGTTTAGGCTTAATAAGAGAGATAACAGACAGACAAAGAGACTGACACACTTTCGCATTTATAATATTAAGTATATTTAATTCTGTGACCACCATATTAATCTAGGACTAGAATTTAATTGTATGAAGTGCCGTAATCCGTTCGCTAGTATTTTTTTATACTTAAAGAAACACACTTTTCTTGCACATTTTCCACTATATTTTCTTAGATTTTACAAATTTATAATAAATACACGACCGGTTTCGACAAAGTCATCATCAGGTGTTGATGAATAGCTGATGATGAAGCGATAAATAAATTTTGACACAACGGAACGCTACAAGAACTATACCTTAGTCACCGACTAATAAGATGTTCACTGGGAAAATGGAAAGTGCTGCGCTAGAAACATCCATAAGCGTTAAAAATATCTTTAAATGGTTTCCATTAAGGCGCCCTGTCTGAATAACTTTGGAATACAGCGTAAGTTTTTACACGATACAGTCAAATTCGATAAAAGTTATAGCTCGTGACATTTGAGCGGGCACAGAGCACAAGCGGGGCCACACGCGACAAGTCAAGGCCGGTACAATGCCACACCACAGCAATTGTCATTTGGACCAATTTGTGGAATTAACGTGCTACAATTATTAGTTTGATTTAATTGTTAGTGAAATTACAGGAATGTTTTGGCCTATACGAAAGTACCAAATGGACTAGGAACTGGGTTTCTTCTGCGGCTTCGCTTGCATTTCGAAAATCGCTTAAAAATACGAAATTTTTGAAACAAGCTGACTTTCCGTGATCAATACATGGTGCTCTCGACTAAATCTATGCCAAAAATCAAGTTGATTGATTGTTTCCATAGCGCGTGAAGAAGGAATAAACAAACACACTTTGGCGACATTACTCTTCATTTCATCAAATAAGTCTGTGCCAATATGCATGATTTTTTATTATTTATTTAAATAAATGTATCGTTATTGAAAAACAATTTTTCCAACCAGTTTTTGACAAAAATGAAAACAACAAAGTTACAAGCCTGTAAAGTAGTCAGTTAGAAAAATCCGATATTACTCGTGACGTCAAAGTCTAACAATGACTAAAGAAATAAGTAATTTGTCAAGGTCATAAAAACTAAAAGCACCGAAGCTTAAACAGCAATGTATCAACTCCCTAACAAAGTGCGTAATAACATATACGTAGAACGTACTCCAAAACCTTTTTAGACTCAATGAAACCATTCTTGACATTAAACTTACGCTTAAGGTAGCTGGTACCGACTCCAATATGCCTGCTATGGTATAATACGTTAGTCCTCAAAAATAGTTTTAAAATACTTGTAATAATGTAATTGGAAAATCTTAAGCGTTGTTATAACCAGATAAGAATTAAGCACCACTAGTCTCAGTTCTTACATTATGTAACAAAATATAAATAGCAATAAAGACTAGTACCATTTTTGCCATTTCATGAATAAAAACTCTACCCTAGAGACTTACGAAAGATGCGTAGGATAATATTGTTATTATTAAATTATATTCAATCAACTTGACACTTGTTTCAAAAAATATTCCTCGAGAGAATATAAATAACATTTAAATCTTTAGTAGTCTTCCGGGAAAAATGAAAGAGAAAATTTTCGCGGTAGGAAATAATCTATAATGTTTGCTCTACAGCAGTATTAAAAATAATTACGAATCCGAACTGTGCAATCTTATCTATGCCTTATCTATCCAAACAGAAATTCAGATAAATAGTGTTTGAGATGGCGTATCAAATTGTTTGAGTGTATTTAGATTTCAGATTGCATTATCTACCACGATAAAAGAGATATATCTATATATAGTGATATTTACGCTTGGTTACAAATCGATAGCTTTGTTAGGCACAACGGATTATATTCGTGCGGATTTTTTTCCGAAAGTGCGGATTTTTTTCCGAAAGTGCGGATGATCTCCTAATTGATAGTAATTCAATGTCTTATAGAACTAGCGGAAAAAATTTACGTTGATTAAATTCGCAGTGCTTTGACATTGGGGACAACAAAAATGTAATTTAGATTTAGAAAGCCGCAACTATAAAAAAAAGTAGGGTTCAAGCACCAGTTACAAAGGCACATTCAAACTTAGGTCCGTTCATAAATTACGAAAAGGTATTAAAACTTAACTTTTTTTAATGAGGCAAGGGGGCAAGCGAGCAGAAGGGTTACCTGATGGAAAACAACTGCCCATGGACACTCGTGATATCCGAAGAGTTGCAAGTGAGTTGCCGGCCTTTATGAGGGAATAGGGAATAGAGAAAAGGGATAGGAGATAAGAGGAGTTGGGCTACTGGTAAATTCGCTCACTAAACGAAACACAGCACAACGCCGTTTCACGACAGTTTTCTGTTAGGCCACTCAGGATCACTCCGGTCGAGCCGGCCCTTTCGTGCCGAAGCATGGCTCTCCTACGGCAATGAGAATCCATTATATGTACTCAACATATAAATAATAATGTTGAATTATTAAATAAATCAATATCTATTCTGTAAATTAAATCTTTGAAGCATTCATCTGCTTATAAAACTGCCTTTATTATTTTATATTATTGAGCTTGTGGAAGCCAGAGTTACGAGGCTAGGTCATAACTTTTCATATTCTACGTAAGATGCACCACGGGATCAACTTTGTACACCCGCACGTAACAAACATTTATTACCTGCCGTAATTAAAAGTTAATTATATAAGTTAAGGCAGTAAATGTACAGGAAACTTGATGTCAGTGGTTTTCCAACATAAAATTAATAAGAATAAGAATAAGAATACATTTATTTTGTCATCACACAACACGTACAGAATAGCAGATTATGACAATGTAAGATAGTACACAACAGTCGTGTACATAGTGTGATGTCAAAATTGGCCCAGGCTCAGCTAAACACAGCAAGCAAGCTTACAAGCGAGCTCGCTGCACTGGTATTCTGCGAGGGCCAACGAGTGACTTCACCAAAAAAGAAAAAAAAACAGGAATTAATAAAGGAAAACACAAAAATGAAAAATAAAAAAAATAACTTATAAGAATGATAATAAAAAATAAAAAAAAAAACAAATAAGAGAAAGAAAAAATAAAAAAACTAATAAAACTACAAATATTTTACAATGGCAATTATCACGGGCCGCCATGATGTAAAGGAAGAAGTAGAAGACCCAGTTTAGGCTACAGAGCGTGCCAAACAATTATACATTATATATGTATGATACATGCTCTCGAAAAACATAGTCCTCCTTTTGACGCAGTCGGAAAAAAAGGGTAATACTTTAGGGCGTGTATGAGCCGATTTGATTTTCGGCATATACTTAAAGAATAAAGAGTTACAGAGGCTACTTTTGGTTATGGAAAACTTTTCCATTTATAATATTAGTAAGAGAAACAATATCATCACTTTCACTGTATGTGACTCACTAGCAGTGCTCACCCACGTAAAAAGTAGCCTATTTCCTAAGCTAGCTCCCATTCCAATCGGTCCAGCCGTTCAAGTAACAAAGAAACTCACAAATTTTCGCGATTATTATACTAAATCTTAATATACATCATTCTTCTGTGCGTGTGTTTGTCACTAAACTCCAACGCAAACGAGTGGACCGAGCCTCAATAAATTATTTGCGTGTATTTAAGGGGACTCGAGTAATTCTCAAGTCCCCCCTAGCCCGGCAGGACAACGCCTGTCGTGCTCACTAGTTTTTATGATGCGTGTGGACTACCGATACTACTAAGATAGGCTTATTTATAACCCTGTGACCCGTTTACCCGGGTCAAGTGGTCATTATGGTCGAGAGACCCGGGTCAAATGGGCATATCGCCTGATGGGTAGCGATTTGCGTTGAAAAGGTGAGGTCCTTGAATGGAACACGAAAGTTGGACTGCTAATAAATTTTATTTGGAGCGTCGCTGGTCGTCAGTTTTATTGACACCAGCAGGGCTAGCATAGCGCCAGAAGACGCACGAAAGTATAGAAATTTTGATACTCTTTCGCGTTAACTAACAATTCTCTAGCGTCCCTAGCATGGCGATCGGAAAAAGAAAGTTTCTTTCTTGTCTCGATTTCTTCCGTCATAGGAATTCTTTAAAGCAAGACGAAATCTGTGGTTCTATTACCGTTGCTGTGAAGGGAGTTTCTGTCTTTTGTCGACATTGAAAACTATGTCGAGAAGTAACACCATGCTCGTTTATAAGAAATTTTGATAAAGAAGGAAAATGCAATTATCTTTCTCCGAAATATCTTAAACTTAGCTTGTCCCTCGGGATTCCTGAGATCACACAAAATGAAAAAAAAAAACAAAATCAAAATCTTTTTATTCAAAATAAGTACTTTAAGTACACTTTCTGAATGTCGAGACTACGGCGCCTACCACCGGTTCGGGAACTAACCCGGCGAGAAGAACCGGCGTAAGAAACTCGCACGGGTC
>JAOTAV010093510.1:0-26531 GCA_026546445.1 Cyclargus thomasi | reverse complement strand
TAGATGTCAAATAGGTTATTCACTAGAGTCTAATTTAAATGGTTACATATTTTGTAAACAAAGTCTTATAATAAAAATATCGAAGGAACATTATAATTAACAATATAAAATCTAAGAATGTAGAGTTAGCAAACTAAGATTACTCGCTTATTTTTGTTTAAATTTGTGGTTTTTTTAGACTAACAAAAAGTGCAAGTATCTTGTGAACATAACATTTGGCCAGTCTCATTAAAAATCTATAATCTCTTGTGTACCGGTAGCCGCTGAGAGTTTCTTTTTTGCCTCCGTGCGCGCTGTCCCAACCTACATTGCACCGAGCGAATAAGAACATTAATAGAATCCAAGCCAACAACTTCATGTAATATGCACATTGCACGCCGCTGGCTGATCTCTCGATGCGACCTGTCAAGTGTCAGCAACACTACACATCGCCCTTGACTCTCGCCGGTGTCGCGAGGTTCAAGCACCTCGCTAAATTATTTTTAACGACACTTTAACAGTCGATTCTTCCTTAAAAAGAAAGAGTTGTTTAATCATGAAAGACAGTGTTTAATCAGATCTAATAAAATATTTTTAATGTGGTTTCTATGTGGTTCTTGTTTATATTTTAAGGAAACTACTTTTAATGAAACAAAACTAATTTACAGGTTTATAATTTTAACAGCACCTTACTAGAGCTTTCATTTGTTTCAAGAGAGTTATAACGATATAAAATAAGTAAGTAGAGCAATGTCTATCATTTTCTGTGCCATCTTCAGCATAACACACATTTTATAGCTTAGAGAACTCTACCACAATTGGCTGCACGCACACCAATTGTTGTTAGTTAATTCGCGCTGATCATACTATTATTAAACATAAGACAATGACATAATCTCTTGATCCTTTGTGTTTAGATCTACCAAATATGCACACAACATATTTTGTCAACAAAATCTAAACACATCGAAGGATAGGGAAGAAAGAAGAGGAAGCCTGCCTGCCCAGCAGTGAGACACTGGCGGATGTTAATAATAATAATATACTAAGCCCACTACTAACTAATAAAAAGAACGCTAGGAAAACATCATCAATATTTAAAAAATTCAATATTTAAAATCATTCATCAATATTTAAAACATCAATACTTAAAAAAATTGTCGCCAAATATATTAATAATTAATGGTCACTAAATTTTGTATCGGAGCTGAAAATGCATTATTTTTTACTATACCTACATGGCTCTATAGTGCCACTGATAATACACACCTTTGTTTTAAAGTGTAACATTAGCATGAATCATTTCCGCAAATTTCAGAAAAGCAGGTGAATTGTTAATAAGACACGTTCTTATTAGGAACAAAGTGTTACAGAAAAAAAAAAATAACGCTTACAGCCACAAGTCATAACGTTCATAAGTCGTAACGTAAGTATTGGACATATATATTAATTAGCTTCTGCGTGGATAAGATAAGTGGATTTCTGCGTGGATTTCAAGACCCCTAAACTTTAACTTTAGGATGGAATGCGGATACTGGCTTAAAGAAACCCTATAAAAGCCAGTAGCGTCGCAAACTTTCGAAAAGCTGATTACATCTCATCATTCCCACGCCCAAAATGTACACAATGACAAGAGCTTTCGATGTATCAATTTGTCGCTTTGGAAGATTGACCCGACTTAATATGTAGCAGGTCGCCTGGCAAACTCGTGTTTTAAAGGATCATCAATCTAGTATTATCCGACATTTTTCTGCCTACCACCTGCAGGCTAGGCATGACTAGGATAGACTTGACTTTAGGATGACTTTTTCATTCGTCAACCTATCACGGTCTGCTGTAGAGAGAAACCCTTTTATGGTGGCCATGCTGCAACCGCACCACTGCAACTGGGTTAAGATTATATCAAGAAAAACGTCAAACAGCTGTCATATATCACGTGGATCTTAAAAGCCCTGATTCGCTAGTAACACCAACTGGTCCGCACGAGTCAGGTCAATCTGGAAGTCAATGGAGCTCGTATGAATGGAAGGAAGAGTATTATTCACTTGAGCCCAGACGAAAGTGACGTTATGTCATCGGTCAATTGCATTCAACTGACCTCGTATGATTCGCTTTCTTCCATCTCGGAGAACCAGCAATACGAATACAAAACACTATATTATTATTCAACGCTATCGGCTTGCATATTCCTTGTCAGGATGCCGAGTTAATATAAATTATTTGACAGGAGTCATGTAACCAATTGACTTCTGCGAGACTTTTTTCTTTGACTTTCATATACCTACTATGATGACTGGAGGAATGTGCTGTTGACCATATTTTTATGTAACAAACCCATCCAGGCAAAGCATGTTTCAGTAACCCATAAGCACTAGTCGGATTGTCATATTTTATAAAACACTCCAGCATCCGTTCAACAAAGTCAGTATAGCTCATACGTACAACCGGTGAATCATTTCGGAAACCAGCGTAAAACACATCCTGTACCAAGTACTCACGAGTACCGTAAAATGTCAATTTGCTGGCTGAGTTATCATCCGCTGGGCCGACTGTTGGACAAATGAGAAACCCCGGTGACAAGTGTATCGCACGTATACCGCCAATATCTATGACGTGTCATATTTATGTTACCGAAGACGATATAAATCAGTACCTAGACGTAAGGCGGGTGAAATATCTAGCTTATACGGCTCAGCAAACCACAAGGCGAGAAATGTTACATATAAATTGGAAGTATTTTTGTTTGTTCTTCCCTTATGCCCTCACGAAGCAAGCACCAATAGCGTTTTAGCATAGACTTAGTTGAAGAAATGCAAATTGACATAGGTCACTGAGTCTTGGAAAAACGTCAAGATCCCAAAGGAGGCTTATAAGAATATATTCGCATTTTTACGCGGTTTTTTAATTGCAAGCGAGTGAAGTCGCAGGCATGGAATACTTCAATAATTGAACGAGTGTATGTACGACAACACACAACCAAAATAATAACTGACGAATGTTCCAGACTCTAGCGTAATAGGGTTAAATTACGCTAGAGTCTAGAACTCAAGTAATTTCTCTAATCCGATACAAACAAAAACAGCTAAGTCCACACTTATTCGCAAATTATACGACGTAACGGTGTTAGCTACGTATAAAATACTAATGAGCCGGCGATTACCAATAAACACGAGCTGGCAACACTTCAAACAGGAGAACCGACTCGACGTTATGCAATACCGCAAGAACATAACTCTACCGTTAAACGATACTATCTGTAAAGGATACCGTACTGCCTACTAGACGTGCCGTATTGTAATACGCTGCTAACGCGATTTGAGACGATCCACGCATGCCTAAGCCTACAAATAGTGGAACATGTCATGTTCTTCCACCAGTGTAGGCTTTAGCAAAATATTATTTAGAACTTTTACTATTTTATTTATTATAATTAATGGCCGTTGGTATCCGACTGCTTGGCAAAGGTCTCCATTCTTTCCTTCCACACGTCTCTATCTTTTGCTATGCTGGGCTACTCTTTAACTAAAGTGCCCAGTTCGTCCCGCCACCTTTTCTTGGGTCTCTCGGATCAGTCGAATTATTTTTTCGCTTTCACCAAACGCTACGTAAAGCAAATATTATGGATAGGATAATGTATCTCGCAAGGCTAAATCGTATTCACCACTGCAATGGTGCGTCATAAACTCTGAATTCTAAGAGTTTTTAAATTCATCGAAAAATTTGCAAATCTTATGAAATCAATACAAATGTCCGCTAGGGAATATATTGCGTTGGAAGGCATTTAGTAATAACGAGTATTAGACAAATGGTTTGAACACTTTAACAACTTTACCTATAAAAAAGTAGCTCCAGCTTGTACTGGGCTGTACTTTTTATAAAAGAAACCGGTTTAAAAAAACCGTAAACAATTTCTGTAATGGTCTGACGAGAAAATAAGCGATATCTGTTAATTACTGTAATTGGCCGTTGAAATTATCTGCCGACTTACTGTAATATGGCACACAATACGTGTAACATGTTATATAAATTGAAAGTCGAGAAAGGTGATAAATTATATTTTTTACATCATCACTTTTACATTATACCACTTTGGACTTCGGAGCAGACAGCTGGCTGCATTAGGGCTGTCTCCTACCGAATACTCTACACGATACTGTAGATTAAAGCCTGCAGAAGCAAAATTAACTACCATAATGATGCTATTAGGTACGACAAATAATTAAAGTTATAGGAGCACTATAGCTATAAACATTATTTTCTTAAGCGCTATATCACCTGTAGCTTCTTTTTCATGTCATATAGCAGTATCATACCATGTGCCATACCTATCCCAAGCTACACGACTTGTCGGAGTCCCCAGTCCTACACAAAAACACCATTTTTGGTTTTTTTCAAGAGCCGATACTATTCCACTGCTAAGCAAAGGCCTATCCAAAGGTCTTCCATATGTCTCGTTCTAATGCCACCAGCCTGGCTTGTAGTCTAGCATCTAGTTCGTCATTATTTGTAGATTGTCACAAGACCTATTTTTCTACCTCATGCTACAGCCCTACGTTTTACAAGTGGAAGAGTTGGGTAGATGACAAACGCGGCTTTTTCCACCGCGAAACTCTAGTGTACTGTGTAGCGGATATAATTGAAGACATAAGTGGAAGAAGCGGGTAACTAACTTTTTATAAAAATTGCCGGATTTTTGCGTAAATGGACGCTCTAAGACCAGAAAAATGGTATGAAATTAAAATAATGTAGATTTAATGTGTAGCTAAATAATGAAATCGCAAAATTACAAAATTAATCAAAATTTTATGGGAAAAATCAGGTTTTACTCAAATGTTGTAAAAATATTAGTTATCCGCTTCTTCCACGTACCTCGTCAATTGTGAGACCATTAGACTTTACGGTGACTCTATCAAGCGACACATTTTTGTCTCCGTCGGAAGATAATTTAATCGGCTTCTCAATTTAATGCTTGAGATAATAGACATATTAACTGCCAAGTTCTACGTGGCTGGATATAACTGATTATACACTTTTTAGAGCGCGAGGTAATACTTGGACTAGTAGTAATAGTACGAGGAATGTTTTGGTCTTTGAAGTAATCGAAGTCGAAGGTGTACTACCTACCTAATAAAAACTGAATATTATTATTCTGCACCGGTAGGCTTGCAACAATCAAATCTTCACCTGTTAAAAATCCCAATCCATTAAAGTATAGTAATCATCCGAAATCTTCACACGAGCATTAAAAAATTAGCACATGCAGTTTATTTTCGTATTAGACGAAATCCACTAAAAAACAAACGCCACAAGTAAACCGTTCATATAATTTGTGTACTATTACAATACAGTACGGACTACGGTGTATTATCGAACTAACGCCTAGCACACGTACAGCAAATCTTGGTGTTACTACAAAACTGGTCCTTATGCTGGGGAAATAAAGGTTTTGTCACAGGTAAAATATCTCCGAACGTGGAGAAGGAATGTGCGCATATTTTTCAGTCAATCTGTATGCAGATCACAGTCGTTGCCGCCGACACATGTTAGAACTTCGGCTGCCTCGACTAAATAATTACAATACAATAATCGACAATTCGTACGTGATGGATCGCCGCTTTTTACTTTCTCCCGGCGAAGGAATATTAATATTTATATGATTAATTGACGAAAGTGAGTATGTTATTTTCGTTAATGTGAAAATAATTTCCATAGAAGACTACTCAATTAAATACTTGCCATCGAACTGCTCGACGTGTAAGAACAGTAATTGACATTAGAAAAGTAATTTATTTTATTACGAAATCAACTAAAATGTATTTAAAATACGTCGCATCACGGTTAAAAAACCTTAATGAGTCGAAAAAAATGACCCACAACTCCACAAGACAGTTCATACAATTTTTGAATGCAAAAAATCTAGGGGCTAAAAAGTTGTCTTATAAATGAATTTAAGGTGATGACTTGCCAAATAAATATGCCTTGATTCGCAAGATAAAAATTTTTTTGAATTTATTTAAGCAAATAACGTTTTCAGTAATTTCTACATTGGTACACAAAAATAATTATAATAAAAAAGTAGAGTAAATATAATAATCACTAATTTTATAAATGTTAAAGATTTATAAAATTAGTGATTTATGAAACTTTGTTACTTAGATGCTTAAAAATACTTTTTCTTTAAAAAATCGTTAATAAGAGTTTAAATTTATTTTTTTGACGGTTACGGAAAGTTTTAAACTTTCTTAGAATTTTTTTTTATTTAAAAAATATTTTGCATTGCATTTATCGGTATTCTTTATTTTGTTTTTTTTTTTAATTGATTTTTTGTTCGTATCTGATTGATATTGAATTGAGCATTAAAGACTTATTGTTAAAATTGTTATAAATATTTTGAGCAAAGACAATAAAAATGTAATTAAAGAAACTTTTTTTTTTTACTGTACTGTAGTTGCAGAAAAACGACATTTAAATAGTACTGTTTATTTTACATTAAAAAAAAAACGAAATCCCGAGTTTTCAAAATTGGGTTCGGGTTTCGATGCCTTACGTGGAATTAAACATTCATCTTTGGTAAAATACCCAATTCTACGCGGGACAAGCCGCGAGTACAAGCTTGTAAAATATTAATACATTTTCATTCATAATCTAAGATACGCCCATATCAGATACACACCTCGGTACATCAGCGAGAAAGTTATGCATAGGACGGCCCTCATCGAATTTCGAAAAATTTGCACATAAAGACCGTACCAACCACCATGTATTGCGTGTCGGGGGCCGTACTCCGAAATCCATTCGAGATTCAAACGAACGAGGATTTGAATATGCCGTTTAAGATTACGCAAACGATTTTATTTTAGAATCAAATAAAACTAGAATTCAAATTATATGATAATTATGAAAATTGCATTAATTGCGTAAATAAAGGGTGAGTAATGACAGATGACTGAGAAAAGAATTCCCTAACCTCGAAACTACCGTATGATCATAAAAGTGATTAATACAATTCCTCTATATACATACAAACTATACCATAACATTATATAATGTTAAATAGTTGTCTTTAAAAAATATTGTACATGTATTAGGGAAAACGTAATAATTTATAAATAAAAAAAAACACCTCATTTCCAAGTGCAAGTTCAAAATTAAGACTTAGTTTTAAATTACTAAAACACATTCGATTCACAACGGGCTTGGTTTAATTTAAATGGCGCATACACAAAATTATATAACATCAATTTCATAACCTCAAAGTAACAGCATTACTCCATAGTTTATTGAAAAATTCTCACGCACAGGAAACACTATTATTCGCATAAACTAGATTTGTGACCGGAACACAATTTGTCTCTAACACTTTCTACACAACTATATGAATCAGTTTCTACATGACAGATCAATCAAATAGAAATGAGAGAAAAGTTATTTTGTACAAAACTTTGATAGCAAATTATTCATTGAATTGATGATAGCAATTATAGATTTTAGTAACAAAATTTACAACAAAGAAGAAAGTATATTGAAATGACGGAACTGGATAAGAGATAAGAGTGAATTTATTTATACACCGACATGAGTCACATTATTTGAAAGTATCACAACAAACATGAGTGTCAAACGCGATATTCACATTGTAGAGATAAAAATATAATAGCAAATTAAACATAATTGCTGATTTATATGAAAATTTTATATAAAAACTTTAAAGCTAAAAATTAAAATACAAACCAAAAATTAATAAAAACACTTGAACACTATCAATATCACAAGTAACAAGTTAGGAAAACAATTTGTAGATAAAAGCGAAAAAGTAGAAAAGAATATGTATTATGTATGTTGGAAAAAAATTACGAGTCAACGATTTGAGTCGCACGATTCATAGACCACACACTGCACTAAAACAACAAACACTCGAAAAAAGCTCCTTCCATTTATGTTTATTGATTTCGACGTCAACGCATTGATAAGAGTCAAACGTTATGAAGGGGTGGCATTGTTTCTACGCCAGCAGTCAATTAATAAAACCATCGAAGCAAGTCAACGCTTCCCATCGCCTGTGCTTAGCGATCGAGGAGAAGAATAAACTTATGCAAATGGAAGAGAACTTAAAACATTCCATCGACCTTTCTCACGATAAAAAGAAGTTGTAGAAATAGCATTTCCGATCGTACCGGAACTTGGCAATCGTGAGTCATTTCGGAGGAACGCCCTGGCACTGGCCCTAATTATTGGATTACGCATCCATTCTTTATCAGACAACAATACGGGTCGTGATAGTGCAATGCGCGAAGAATTGATAATGACCGATAGAGACGAATAAGCAGGTAGCCGGCAGCCTTGAATGCGGTAACAGTATGTGAAAATTAAAACAGATGTAAACCGACACAATTATTTTTTCAAGTATTATGATTGGTTAAATTCTTTTCTCAAATAACATGACTATTGCTCTTAGAGAATCTAGGCCTAATATTTTCATACATAGTTACAAGTTTCATTTAGCTCATAAATAAATCATTAAAAGTTGATACAAACTAATAAAAATTTGACAGTTGTTTCAGACACGACAAGACTTTTTTTTTCAACATCTTTTGTGGATTTGTTGCTTTTGAACAAACCACGAATCGACGAGCACTCGTAAAGGCACCTTTGTAATGTCTAACCATATTACATCTGATGGTATGGCATTATGACGAAACGGCTTCAGCACAATAGACATGACGATCCGATCTGTTACAGAACAATACACAAACTTGACTGCATTGTTTCCAATAGCAAAAACAATCACAAGATAATATATTACGCAGCATCCTCAAACGCCTATCGGGGCTGATCATTATGTGTTACATAAACTGAACAAATATGTACTCGGGCCTTTGCATCTATAGTGAATGATATAAAAAGTATTTTCAGAACTAAGTCACCAATCTTCACATAATCTCAAATGACCGTAACGTTGCCCAAGCTCTTACGGCATTCTCCAATGAGTCAAATCAGCATAATCCAGAGGAATGAATAGCTCAGTACTTCTGGGACCATCCATGTGCGGGTTTCTTTCCGATGTTTTCCTTCATCGTACGAGCACCCGTTTGGTACATGACATCTGAAAATGTATCATTGGTATCCGCGTTCAACGGCAATCGAAACTGCACCCATACAAGTGCGAACTAATTAAGGTCTACCACTAGGCATCAAAAGATATGACGAGGTGAACAATTCGATAGATCTACACAAAACACAAAGACCCCATATTGTTTACGTAGCGTACTGTGACTGAAATAAACCGACGATCAAATCTATTTTAAAAGAAGCTATCGAGTAGAATAGAATTTAAAATCGTGCTTTGTTTTCTCTCACAACAGCCCAATAAAAAGAGTTTTCAATCCAGATTAACCAATTTTGATCGAGAGTATGAGATAAGATAGCGTAAACCACAAACATTGTAAGTTTGCGCACTAAGTGGTAAACTAGTTAGAAAGGAAGTATTAACTATTAACACTAATTAAGACTTAGACCTACTTCGTAATGCATTAAAATGTTTTATAGCCCATCGAATACAATTAAAAAAAACACAAGAAAAGAAAGTTATTTATGAAGATAAAACACATCAAGTAAAGCAACATTGTCAACGTACAAACCAGTTCTCGTAATCTATAAAGAAATAGAGCAAACAGATAACTTATCAATAGACGTAGTTAAATAAGCGTTCTGTAATAGGAAAAATCATTTGCCATTAAAGCAGCCGTTACACTGGACCGATATCGAGGAATGGTCGAACGAAGTTAGGAGAATGAGGAGGGAAGAAATGACAGTTCAAAAAAATTTTAGACAGTACAATACTAACCCAATTAAATATGGTCTAAAATGTGCAAATTTTCATTTCGAACATTTCAAAGCCTAAGGATTTTAGTTTATGAACGTAGCGTTATTAAATATAGCATTATTTAATCTTATGGTAAAGCATAAGCCTTGTATCATTAGGTTGAGGCACTAATGAAGATAATATTTTTAACTTAGTCTCACAAACACCTCGACATTTATATCATAAATCTGTCTAATGTGATAGAACCTTAACGTCTATATGTGAGCTACATTCCACCGCGCCCACATGCGCTTGCACCTATATGGTTAGACACTTAATTGGTGTTAATAACATTTTAAATATGCACGCCCTTACAGGAACTTCAAACTGGATACGAGCAAACAAGTTGTCAGTCGCTGATTCAGAGTTAGAGAAATCATCAGACACATTCTCTCTTTTCTGTTAGAATTCGCTATTGAGCATTAACAAAATCTATTCTTAATAACAACAGTACAGAGAAGCAAAAAAAATTAGAAATTACTATGATGATTGATTAAAAATGACTACAAACATGAAATTATATTGTTGTAACTAAATCTTCTGCTGGTGACGTTGAAAACTAAGAAATAAAGAATAGAGCTTGCAAGACGTTCGCGTATACTTTAAGTATTGGTTGAAAAAAGTAAAAATCCTCTATAATCTATTAAACGTCGTGTCGTCATACAACGCACCAAGTCCAGTAAAACTAATCAATAACGCTAAACCAATACACATGCAGGCTTCCCCCAACATACAACAAACTCATCAAAACACCACCCGACTTTTAATACCGCAGGTATGATTACGGTATAAACATAGTTGCACTCTTAATACAGAGAATAATTAAAGGGGAGAACAACCATTTCGTCGCCTTTAAAAATATGCGTGACAACCACCGCCATTTGAAGTGGAAATAGCTTTTACCGGCGATTCCGTGAGTGGTACTTTGTTTTGAATTTTGATACATTCTTGGGATATTATATGCTTGATTTTCTGTTAATTTGTATCCAAAAGCTGATTATTATGTTTTTTATATGAACGCATAAAAAACGGACAGGCAATTAACAATTTTAACTAGAGTATTAAGTGCTCTTTCGATGGGATTTATCAGGCAGCGCTTTAAGTTAAGTAACATTTATCCACGTAATCCAAGTTGTCTAACGTCCGTCATCCAAACATAAATCTATGATAACGTGAAATATAACTAGGTTTAGCACTAAATTAATAACTTTCTTTACTTATGCATGCTTGTTAACCAAAGGATCCAGATTCTAGGTAACCTTGATAAACTATGATGTAAGAAGAGTCACTGATGTATAGATTTCAACTACTAATGTATAAATTATAATAAGCTTTTAAGAATAAGGGATCTAAATATCAAAGTTGTTATGAAGCCAAAAATTCAGCTAAAAATTAGAAATTGAAACAGTATAATATTAAACTCTAGAATGGGGCAGCGTAAAGAATATTTCCGAGTCGAATAATAAACATCAACCACTTATTTAAGAAGCGCATCAAAGACACAATAGTGTAAGTAAACTCATAAACCTTAATTCCTCAATGGTGTCTGAGTATTATGTCACTTAAGCAGTCGTTATCCTCTCTAGCGATCATAACATCTAATGTCACGTACATGAATTGAGTGCAACAACAGAGAGAGCCCCATGCAGTGCGGTGGAGGGCGTGAGTCACGAAGTGTGACGTCACAGGGTGGGGGTGCACCCTTATCTTGGTCCCCCATCTGACTCAACCGACGGCACGAGTTTACAAAATATTAACAAGAAACCTGTAGCGTAAAATCTTTGAACTATCCAAGATTAAGCTGTTGAAAGCAATACAGATTGAGCTAACAATAATGTTCTTATATTATATATTGATTCTGCTCTCGATAACATTTGTAGAGTTTAGTGTACAGTAAGTCTTGGCAAAGAAATAAAACCATTTTTATAAAAAAATAACCACAATAAATTGCTGTCTAGGGCAAAAAAATTAACAACCAACAAAAGCGGTTCGAAATTGTCGTAAAACTAAAACCATAAAGCGTCCACTCTAATGGAAATAGTTTTAGTCAATTAGCCGAAGAAATTGTAAAAATCAGTGTGGACTATCAACCGACCCAAATACGCGCAACTAGATCGCACAGGCTTCGTCGGACGTAATCTTATGTAATATGAGATTGATTGTATGCCCAATTAATACTCAGTTACCGACGCACTACCGGCCTAGATTGCAGCCTAGTTCCATTAACGACCACTTTTTGCCCGGTCTACAGGCAATTTGTTGAAAATTGCAGATGAAATTGGGACAAAGTCGTATGCTTAAGCTCGAGGAAACTTTTTTGTTGGGCGTTTAAATTTTAATCAATTTTTTACCTACGGCATTTCATACGCACATTCAAAACAAGAGGAACTTATTTATCTCTTATGAATGATTATCCTTTACTAAATTTAGAAAATCATATACAGCTGCTTCTGCAGCTGATGTCGAAAATGTGGAATGTAAAAGTGATTCATTCCTTAATAAGTTCCTTCTTCCTTGTTAGTCATTTATTGCGTAATTAATTTTTCGCACGTCCTAACAGTGCGAGTATTGTGTCCGTTTTGGACCAAATCTTTTCATATCAGCCGTTTAAAAGCTTTGATCTATGTCTTGTGGGATCTTATCTTTCTCATCTTGTCCCAATTGGGGTCGATTACTGCCTTGAATGGTTTCTTAAGAAAGATCGAATAAGTGGCAATATAAGACCTAAGTAGTGCTCAAGATGCGTCCATTTCAAAAGTTCTTATCCGTTATCTCGAATATTCTCAGTAAGTTTCCATATCGGATAGTATGATGTCATACGAAGTACTTTCTCTGTTTTCACGAGTGTGACATAAGCGGAATACGGAAAGGTGAACCAACTGCACATCCGTTCAAATTAAGATCACTCATTTTCAACCGCACCTAATTATTATTTAAGGAACTACTAATTTTCAGTACAAGTACTTCTTTGGATAATAGGCTAAAGTCACTTAAACGAACTAAAATTTCAATTTATAAGACGAGATTTGTTGCTAGTGCTTTAAGCGCCTCTATAATCTCAACTGGAATTCTACAAATTCCCAGCAATTTTATACCTATATATAGACATAATTACCATAATATATCTAAGCAAGTCGAGGTAGTATATGGTAATATCCAATCAATAGAATTACGTGTTTGCTACGTCTAAAATGTAGGAAGTGTAAAAGCAAACTAACGCCAATTAGCTAATTGACTGTGCTTGATTGATTTTTATTTATTTGGGACATATTTAGTATCATCATCAGGCTAATTACCATCATTAGAATAACTTAACAAATAAAGGTAGAGCTATCTTAGAATAACCAAGTCATAACTATTGTCTTTCAACCATATGAAAATCAAGCCTTACTATAGTTTGGTCAGCAGCGGGCACACATTTAATTAGCAGCACCATACAATCAAAACCGTAATTATTGGATAGTTTTCACCTGAGGTCTATTGGAACATTAATAACAAGTTCTTGAAATATTTTCGCAGCGCAATACGAGTCGAGTATTAAAGTGCCGTTAAAAATGTAAGTGAGATTTACTAACGAGGTGCGTCAAGCCACTTACAGTTCCTGCGAAACACGCCTAGCGGGAACATGGGTTTTTATAAAAATATTTAGCTTTTGATTTATAGCACCTGGAAATGTTCTTGTCCGGATGTTTGCAAGTGGGTATATTATGTAGGTTTCAAAGGATAAACATGACGTCGAGTCGTATATCGTGCCTTTGAATTGGCGCGAAGTCCGAAATCTAAAACGTGTGGGGGAAATTTAAGGGAAGGTGGGAAGATTTGAGGCTTGACACAAAGACACATCCGTTTCGTCTATTCTATTTAATTTTTCACAAATAACATCTATGAAAACCATACAATAGCTACCTAACATTTATCTGAAAAGAAAAACTATAATTTTAGGACTTTCGGAGCCCATTTAGACGATTGCCATACCACGTACCGGTTAGAAAGACCCTCAGAGCACTAGCGAGTTAGAGGTTTCATTCAATCTTGGAGCGATTCGCGTGGGAAGGAAAGGCGCGGGCGTATTGTGTACGTTGATACACTTTTTTGTCATTTCATTGCCTATTGTTGATGCACACCCGGTATCCTGTCGTCAAACGCCAGCGGGCCGTGACAAAAGACTACAAGTTGCACCAAAGTGCAACATAATAAAGTACTAAACATACATTTACAGCACCTATTACAACTTTATTAACTCAGAGGGACAGATTTATTAAGATTCCCTTTAACCATTTTATTATATTATATATTCAATGATTCGAAGCTATACTACAAGGATCATGACAAGACATAGAGTAATGATGGAGTCATTGCTAATAAGATATTTAGTAAACGAAGTAAATATCCTTGTGGTTTTAGATGCCTAGTTTCTGTTCATTTTCTATACACTGCCCTACCCTAAGAAAGGGTCTCTGATTGCATTACCGGCATCTACGTCCCCAAGAGATTTAGATAGAAGGGTGGCTCCTAAACTATTGCACCTATCGTTACATCAATACTTTTACTGGTCGAAATAACTTTGATATTGAACTTTTATTTTATTTATTTAACAATTTATTGTACACAAGATACATTAAACATTACAATTTATATAGAAACGACGACACAAACCTTTTACCTTTCAACGCTCTGCTTGACCTTGCTTTTGGCTACATAAATCCACAGAAGTATGTTTGACTTGAGCGTTGATAATAATTACCCAAGAATTTAAAATAACATGATATCTAGATCTTGATTTAGCTGAGGAATTTTCATTACTTACATTGAACTATAAATTCTAAAATACTGTTAAACTCTGTAGAATAATGGCTCTAACACCGGTATTTCTAAGTTAGAAACTACTACTGAGAAAGGTAGAGAGTGACGACGTGGTCTACTAAATGTTTTTTTTTTAATCTAGGAAACGAACTTGGAATGTAGCCGATAAAGACCAATGTAATCAGACCAGGTAGTCAAAAGGTTAAGGTCGAAAGAGCACGTTCTTGCAATGAAATATGCATCAACTATATTTACAGGCTCATATTCTTGACTGAAAATCTTGATTGTACGAGATGCCTACGATTAGCTCCACACAAAACTCTTGTGTTAGTTTTCGGTGACAAGAAATAACATTCCTTCAACGAATAGTATCTAAGTCTTTCGACCCTTTCAAGCAATCAAGTCTTGTATTAAAGAATATAGTACCTAAAAATCAATATTAATATGAAATATCCAGGTGAGGTATCGGCGATTCTCGGTATCGTGCACAATGGCCGCGCTGAACGCCGTCGCCATTGTAGACACGCGTGTTTCCGCTTTCTCGTGGAAAAATGCAACGCACTGGAAAGTAAACGTTCGAGCCGATTTCGAGAACACATCATAATTGCCTACTTACTTGTACCGGTATTAGTGTACGAGTATTAGCGCCGATTGGCGGATAGATTGTTTCTTTCGTTTTGTGCTCTACTTGTGTTGTTATGCCTTTTTAATCTTAGATAGCTATAGATGCTAAATTTGCGTCTGATTATTAGACTTAAAATTTGAATTATTGACAAAAATAGAGAGACAATAAGACTTAGAAATATATCATTTAAAATATTTGAACTACTAAGAGTGCAATGCACAATTACCGTAACTCCTAATTAACACCTTGCAATGAAACATGTAAATGAATGCAATAGGTATCTAAACAAAATAGTTGTAATATCTAAACGCTAATCACGAAGGCAATTCAATCACGACTCAAGGTAACGCTCGGAATAGTTGCGAACGAGTTACAACCTTTGAAAGTTGGGACGACCTGCGCAAATAAACGCTGCTGATTTACCTCCCACATAACCATTATTTCGACGTCTTAAGGATCAGAATTAAAAACTTAGCAGCAGAATAACTCTAAACCGACCACACTTACACAATACTGACACGATGCTCATTTGCATTTCACACGTGAACTTCTTTGTTTACGGTTTGCTTCCGTGGGTCATTGGGCATATTACCTGGAAAGCTAGTAATTCCTGCTTATCTCGTGATACAAATGAGCTCCTCCGGTCTTTGATGTCCATAAGTAGAGATTATAGACATTCTCTACTATCGAGTAGAGGATTTATGAAAGAGATAGAGGAAGTGAGATCACATAAATGTATTTACACAATGATACTGAAGATTTTTATCGATCCGTAGGCTGGCGTGTACATTTGGCAGCGCGAGGCGGCAGACAGGCGCCGTCGATCACAAGAGGCCACTGTTTTATCCTTGGTGAAGTAGCCGATCGCTCCTCCGCGGTCGATCAACCACGACCTCCGATGCGTCATTCGGTTTTTAGATCAAATTCTATACTCTGATTACATATTTCATCATCAGCTACTGAGTAACGTTCCCAAACATTGATACTTTTCGATTGCTTAATCGACATAATATTGATTTCCAATTTATAGATATGCAAGACTCTTCAAGGACGCAGGAATGTTTAGGCCACTGTTTTACATAGACTTCTTAAGCACAGCATTAACCACAATTTACAAAATGCATACCGTAACATAAATAACATAGGATACGATTATGTTCATTAAAAAATAGAAACGAAATGCAAAGGCAAGATGGAATTACTGAACCATAAATAAACTAGAATAAGGAAAAGGAAATTGGGCACCGACATCGTCGGTTTAAAAGCAATAACTAGATATTTTATTAATAACGTAGAAAGTATAAATAGGCAGTGAACGATGCTTTCATAAAAATATGAAAACTTAATTTAGGAGTGAAAGAAATGGTATCTCGAGATGTGTACTTTTTTAAGTTGGTTGTGCTGCATTTTATTTCTATGTGGGAGTGGGGGGGCAAGAGTGGGATACTGTGTAAAAGTACGAAGAAAAATATCATGTCTCCAAAAGCTAACGTAGCCCAAGTTTCTCGAACCTTTCAACTAAGTCCGTTCCAAAAATCAATTCTGCTGTTGCCCCGTAAGGGCATGAAGGAAGGAAAAACAAACATGTTTTCCCATTTATAATATTAGCATGGATTAATATAAAACATAATCGAAATATTAAACATAGTTTAAGCGATTTGTAGCCAGATGCGCGTAATTTCACAGTCGAGTGGTGGCGGGCCAGGGCTGGCGGGCTATCGGGAACCGAACCGGTCATAGCCCGACCGCAGCAGGTGCTTAACAATATCATCCATGTATAAATAGACACACATTTTATTTGTTGCATACGATCAATGAGATCAATTTAACTACTCACCGCTGTTTACCATATGTACCTACGAAATATTTATTTCCAATTTCTGACCTTTTTTGATGAAATTTTACATATTTACTGGCGCTTTTGAGTGTCTACTATCAAATATTAATCCATTGATAACTTTGTTGGATAGAATAAAGTCCTTGTCTTCCTCAGAAGCTACCCAATTATATGTTGAGTCATTTGATACGTAAAATTTTTTAATACATGCTCATTTTAATTAGTAACACAATAAGCAGTAAAACAGTATCTGTAAAATCTAGATTTGACAATATCTGGACTACTGCGCAAGCCAACGTTTCGCGTCAATTACTCGACCATGGTAGTTGGTAAACTCTACAGTTTCAGAACTAGGCAACAGAGAAAGCGCCTGCATAATGATTGGGTGGGTACTTAAAATGTACAATTTTAAAATTTCTATTGAGCAACACATGTTTTACGACAGTGATAGTTAATAAGAGCAATTAGAGCTTTGAACGGCAGTGTTTATAAATTATATGGCAGTTAAGAATCGACCTGGACATTAGTAGGTGATAATCCCATCTGAAGCGATAAATTAGCCGTGCAATAATTTATGCTGCTAATAAAATGTATAAAATTTATTTGCTGTCGAAGAGATAGTGTGAGTAAAGGTGGGTCCGTAGGTTACAAGACATATTACTGAAGCTCTTTATAATACAATCACCGTATCCAATGATTTTATGGAGAATAGATATTCGCATCTTTCAATTGGCGTATTAATTAAATATACAATTTAATGCTATCTGGCAGTGCTTTTTTAAACATTTCAGAAAAAAAAACACTCTAAAGACATTATCATTTCAGACGAAGGTATAGTTTCCTTTAAAATCCAAGAACGCAAATTTATTTTTACGAGTGGTACGTTGAGATATAGTCGATCATGTTTTCGTCAATTTGTGAGCATTCACAATGTACATCATTCCTCACAGCCTAAAGTGGCACATTCTGACCTCTCGTACGGACACGGCGGTAAAATTTTTGTCGTCACCTCCTATCTCGCCGATCATTCAATAGTGACAAATTGTGTTTGATACGCAATATGCATATCCATACTTTCACTTTGAGAGCCATCGGAATAACTTTTACGCTGCACACGCTCAGGAAAAATACTTTTATAATCTTAACGTTCTTTCAAAACACGGACTTCGTATTTTGGCATCACCTTTGAAAAAATGAGTCGACAGGAAAACATTTGGCACATTTTTAGCGCCTTTTAATGGCAGGAGCATAATATTTTTTAATTTTAGAGAGACATTGGAAGCGGTGTTAGGTGCACGAATCCCACATCTGAAATTTTTAAAATAAACTAAAACAAAACTTAAAGTTGTTTAGTAGATCAGTTATAGGTTTATTATAAACAAATGAAGTGCAATACGTAGAATAGATATAGAAAACATTACAGCATACTTTATGAAGAACAAATCAAGTCATACCTATCTTTGCATAATATTCTGCAGTGTTTTAGTTCATATCATCACACCTACAATCTTACCAATTCCTCTTGACTCATTCAAACATACCAAACCACACACCGCGAGGCAACACACGATCTTGCTCAGCTTCAAAGAATCCCAAATTAAAAAAGCAGTCTTACAATTTGGATGTGCGCGAGATCAATGACCTTGCCCTCGCAATACCTGAGACTAAATGCGTACATCGGCTCATGCCAGCCCAAACACTGATTGATAATCAAATAAACATTTTTTTCCGAAATAAAAAGACCGTTTTCACGTTTGGATTACGACGCACGCCCAACTTTCGTCTGCGTTCATTTGGAATTTAGAAATGATAAGATTGTTCAAGTAAAAATAGCTTTGCTTGCAAACTTATATTTGGTTCTCCAAATAGCACGATCGTTTCGTAATTGAAGACAAACGTGGAAGAAGCAGATAACTAACATTTCAAAATAACTCCCGGATGGGCGCTTTTGAACCCGAAAAATTATTTATAATTAAAATAACGTGGGTTTGATGTGTAGCTATATAGATATAGTAAACACTAGCTAGACAATTAAAAAAAACAAAAATTACAAGATTTGTCAAAATTTTATGGAAAAAAAAATGAGTATATACTTGAAGGTTGCAAAATGCTTGTTGTCCGCTTCTTCCACTTATGTCTTCAATTATGAATTTGTAGTTATTGATTCATGTAAACAAATCTATCACGGTGATGACGCGAATCCTAGCCTATATAAGCCTAACCCATTTAAATTCTAGTAACTGGACGTCTGAGGCGTTCTATTGTACTGTCAATTCTGCTAATTTCACATAATTGTGGTCGGCACATACGTGATGTTGGTACAGTTATGACGTGCCAGCGATTTCCAACTATTGGAGAAGTCACGTTCGAATCTGACGGGAGAAAGGTGTGAAATTTGCCATTTAGTGAATTAGTTACGTAGAGTATGTCGTATACGTCGGCTTACATATACATTAACCGGTCTTTGAAAAGTCGGTTAAAGTAACTAAACGATAAAAAACCCATCGATGTCAACCAGTACTGATAACGAAATTGTTATTTTAGGTCAGCTTTAGATTCATTTTATGCATGTAAATTATTAGCCGAATAATAAAGTTTCCTTACGCTGTATCCGTCTAAATGCAGTGGTTTTAGAATTAAGATTTTTTGTTGATTTGTTGTTTCTAAAACATCCAAAAGCAGAAATATGAGTAAAAAACAAGAAAAAAAATGTTACCAAACCAGGAAAGCTTTGAATATATAATTCCATCCATACGGTACATTTTTATATGTACGTCTTTAACCATTGAATGGCACCCAAAAAACGAGACATTCGCTTCCGAATCACAAAACGAACTGCAGCGAACAGGTGACGCATTCAATGGTAGTAACATGGGGTAAAAGTGCTCCTTTATTTACGCGTTTATTCTGAGGGGAAACAGAGTGCTAAAATGGCGGATGCATTTCGGTATAAGTGGCAAGTGTGTACTTTATTACGAGTATCGATGATGCGGATGGAACTAATTGTTCGCGACTTTCACCCGATCGCCTTGAATCGTTAACATATTACAAATACAATTTGTAAATATTTAATTCGACGCGCGTTATTAAAGCTGATGAGTCACCGTCACTAGATAGCCATAGTGATGAGCGATTCTGCGACGACCTGGGGGAAATGTAATATCACTCTATGGGATCCGCCCGTGTCGTATCTCAAAATTAAATTGTGATCTATAATTACTTATAGATGATATAGATGATATACCTTCGGATAATATACAAGTATTAAAAGATCTCTCTACAAAGTTGCTGAACGCTGCAAATGCTGCAACCAAAAATAATGAACATTAAAAAATTCAAAGTAAAAAAAAAAGTCTTTCACTAAAACGAATAGCTTTAGCGAACGCAAAAAACCTCAAACACATTAGCGCTTCGAATGTAAATAAAAACGGCGCCCGAAGACGCGACAAAATTAGATTAAATCAAGTATAATAAAAATATCTAAAGCAAGCGTGAGTAGATGCGACGCTCGTTAAATATCAAGGCCGAGTAAAAATCACTCATAGCGCCGAGAGAACGCCGAGCGATTGGAGCGAGTCGCCTACTTGCAACGGATGTACGGTTTACAGGTGTAGATGCATCTCAGATGACAGCTCAGTGTGTGATGCGCAACTTCATTCTACATTCATTCGTTCGCTGGTAAAATGTCTCATGGTACCTCTTTATAATCGTCGATTACAGACCAGTGTGTAGATACCCTGTACACAGTCGTACATGTATTATAAACATACAACATCATTCGTAAATTGGTACACACCTGGTGAAATAATTTATCAAAATGGGCTGAAGATAGTAACGTTAATCCTAACAATAATCGTATACGTTGCAATGTTTAAAAACAACATTAAAGAAGCTGCTGAGGAATTTATAACAATTGTTGATGATGTAACAATCGTGGCTAAGTGCGCCAATTATTATTGATATACATATCTGAAATTCAAACGATTAGTTATTAAACATTGTAACAAAAGTCTTCACTAAACTTATATATACAAAATACAAAAACAAATATTTTATTGACCAAAACACTTTTTTTTTCAATTTTAGGGGCCCCCAAACTAGGCGAGCTTTGTCCTATGGGGGAGTGAATATAATATCTCCTAAAATAAGAAAGCCTAAAAGTTGCAACTTGTAACTGCATTGCTTAACTGGTACGTTGCGTTTTAAAATTAATTAATTTCCAACTGGTTACCATATCGCAACGCCGAACTAGGCAACCGAGTCTCATTGTTAAATCATATTGGCTCAATGACATATTTCTAAGCGTTTCGAATACAAATGAACAGGCCACAGAAACATTTAATACGACAGGGACCTTGATTGTACTGGCTCGACATTCCTTATCTAAGGAAAATAACAGAACTCATGACGTACGCGAGTCTGCTTATTAACTTTATGTTTTTTGCAGCGAAACAGCATAGTATCCAAGAACTCATTAAATCATTAAATGTGATAATAGCAAATTAAAAAATAAGTCTGGATCACTTAATCATTAGTAACAATAATGATAACTATAATTAGCTAAGTATTATAGCTTTGGAATTCATAATGAATTTTTATGGCACAACAACATTTCGCATGATGACATTTTTAGAAAGACTGGGAAGTAGTACTGATAAGATAAATACTATCTTCAAGATCTATTGTAGCTTATCGAACTTGAAAAATTCTCACGAATTACTTCAACCGTTAACACAAGATAGAGTACTACAACCTGATAGAGGACTACGGCGTAACGTATTGCGTATGATTTAATTGTCCGATAAGTTCTTGATGCAAGTTTCAACATTGATTTATTACGAGAAACTTTTCAAAGTTCTAGCTCTAGATGATATTCTAGTCTAAACAAATCGACATTGAAGTGTGCTGATGTTATGGAGAATTTTGCATGCGAGACGTCATCATTTCGCGATTATTAACGCAAAACCACATTAGTATGTAGTACCGAATTTAGCTCATTGAATCAGTTCTGAATTCCGCAAAACGTGTTAGTATCGACACGTACTATGAATAATGAACAGTTTTCACGGTTAATTATGAACAATGTTGTTGTTTTGAATTTTTCAACTGACGTGGCTGACCGTTTCAGACAACGTAACCGACATTTTAACACATCGTCAACAAGTTCTTTAAATGATTTAACCACAAACCAATTTTCAATACACGATTTCAATACACACTTTTTGCGAATAATTCCACTTTTCACTTACTTATTCATTTGTTGATCTATAAATATGATAGAAAACACAAGTGGGAAAAGCGGGTAAGTAACATTTTAAAAACTGTCAGATTTTTGTGTAAATTTACGCTTTAGGACTGGAAAAATGTTTTGAAATTGAAATAATGTGGATTTGATGTATAGCTAGACAGACAAACTAGATAATGAAATAGCTAAATTACAAGATTTTTAAAAATTTTTAGGAAAAAAATAAGTATTTACACAAAGGTTGTAAAATGTTAGTTATTTGCTTCTTCCATTTTTCATGGATGAGAATTTAAATTGCCTTTAAATTCTCACCCATAAAGGAAAACCGATCGATAGTTTCACATAACACCAAAACCGATATGTTTTAAAAATTATGAGATGTGAATAACCTCGAACTTGAACCTCGTAAACGAAGATTTCTAATGAATGAAAATTTCTAATAGCATAATATATCCGGCACACGAACCGAACAGAGAAATCTGGCTTAAAACATATAAACACTTTAGAGATAACGTAAAGCAGTAGCAGCGTTTAATTTTAACCTTAACACCTCATAACCTAGAATAAAAAGTACACCTTCGATATCCGAGCGATAAATTTGAGGATCGTAAAATTAACGATGCTCTTCCTGCTGTTATTATTGATGTGCCTTAAAATTAGTACTAATTTACGGCCAATACGCGAATTGTATTCGGAGCACATAACAACCTAATAGTTACGGCACTTAAAATAAATTTTATGAATAGTTACTTTTGTTTAAATAGTGCTAACAATAAATTTTACAAGGGATTTTTGGGTAACGAATCTGTGATCTATACTGAAGCTATAAGTATATTAAACTTGCAGGTAGTGAGTGCATTGTAAACCCTGATATTCTAGTATGAAACCTTTCATAAATATATTGAGTATTTACTCTATTCAAAATCCTTTCTGAAGGACGATTTCCTGATCGTTCTTTTCAAACGCTTGGTGAAAATTGCGGCCAACTGACACAGATATTCGTTAGTGATTTGTTCTCCTAAAATATTTGTAGTGTGCATTGCAACTTTAATGAAGTGTGAAGAACAAATCTCTTTTTTTCAAACACTGATGTGTGCGTCTTATATTTTGTGTACTTTTTGTTCTACTTCTATCTAGGTATATAAAATCTTCTTTTGAACGTTTGTGATGAACTATTATATACTAGAACTATCGATGAACAAGATATCCATAAAAAACTCCGAACGCACGGATCTATGATATCAAAGATATATAAATGCCCATGTATATTAATACGCGAGCCGAAAACTTTGTACCTCTTTTTACGAAGGACGCGTAGATGTAGGAGCATGAAAATTCTCCCAATTATACTTGACATGGAGATCCTTCTCCATATGGCGTGGAATGCCAATATTATTTTTAAAAAATCTTACATATTTTAATAAATAAAACGCTACGTACACTACAATATTTTTTGATAGCTCCTCGATGAATTTATATATATTTTATGGTCGAATTTCGACCACAGGGCGGCCTCTAGTATCTGTAAACTTGCGTGCATGTTATAATTCTATTGGAATAACAAATCTCACGGCAAGAATTGTGACGTCACGGTCTAGTGACCACAAGAAAACTATCCCATGTAACTTGACCCAACTATGTACGTTTGCAAATTGCGACTCGCTACTTGTAAGATTGTAAGATATAACCTAGGCGTTATGCAGGAGTCAGTGTTATCAAATTAATATGGCATAAAACATCTTAAAACTTCTAACTTAAGCCACAAAGAAATTCCCAATTCGAGGTTTTTATGTTGATCTGAAAGATATGCTAAATTAAAAAACTGGGAATCAATCTTCCCTTTTAATTTTGTATATACTAGTCAAGATTTAGTCTAGGCAAGTTTAGCTTACCTTAGAGTTGTATTTATATCAATGGGCAATAGGCATTTAATACATTATAAATACATTCCCCAGTTTTGATCGACTGTAACCGATTCATTATGCATAAAAATAACGCTACGACCAGTTGAATGGATGATTGGAATAAGCGATTTCTATTGTGACTGCAATGCACTTTGAACATGCTACCGCGGTCTGTAGTCTGTACATATTTACAATCGTTGGATTGTAATCCTATCCACGAGGCAGATTACTGAACGGTTCAGTACCCTTGCAGACGATCAGCTCAGTCGATGTACATAATTTAGATTTAACTTTGATTCTTTGGAGTTGACTAATGCCCAGATTATAAGGTTTTTGTGTCTTTTTTTTTATTTATTTATTTCTATTCAATACTTTTGTTGATTCGTTACGGCTTCCACAGTCAGCAGTCCAAGTGAGAGACGTCTGAAGTATGAGAGCAATCCAACAACATCTATTAGTTATGTCAAGTTGACATCTTTACTAATAAAATCCGGATTGTTATCCTGTCGCCTAATTGGTAGTCGCGGTTCACGGTTTCGAAATACCAGTAAAACATATTTCGGAGAAAGAGTTACTGGTGTCAATTGTATGTTAGCTTTGTAATTGTCATTCAATTCTTTTACGGTAGAAACCAGCGAATATGCTAACTAGCGATACGATTGTTTGAATTTTAATTGTACAAATTTCACTTTCCTTAGCATCCGTTGTTCAAACGCGAGTAACGGATATATTATTTTAACGGTTCGTATTTAAGTTAATTGCAAAGTATTTAACATAATGTAATGATAATAACGCAAAAATATGTAGAACGATTAACGCATGGCTCACAGTTAAAAAAAATCGTCCATAGATCATATTACTACGGGCTTGCTCACCACTTTCTGTTAAGTGTCAAATAGGCTAACCACGACTTATTTGACAGATTCTCTATACTTCATCTGTCAAACATGTTGCGGTTATATATAGCCTATCTGTAAGACACTTATCAGAAAGTGTTGAAACAGGCCCTAAGTGAATATTTAGCCGGAAAGAATGAACCGATTGTATAAAATCGTTAGATAACTTGGGCAATCGTGTGATTGCTATCCATTACCAAATCGTACAATCGACTTTCACGCCCCAAATTAGAAGAAAAACGAAGGTCAATGACAAGGCTGTCGCCAAATTAAACACGATACAAAAGTGAAACCCATTACAATATCATACAACAGTGGAATTTGTGCTGTAGTTGCGTAAATAATATGAGGTCATTTTTTATTTTTACTTATTTACAGTTTATTGTTCACAAGAAAATTTACAAATATAACATTTTAAAGAAGAAAAATCACACGCACGCTGGTACTGCTTATTTCTGAAAGAAATTTCTTCCAGCGGTCTCAAGTAGATACATTTTATTACTAAAACATGTTATAGGGCGTGCACAGATAAACATGGGAAACAAAAATAAATAAATAACTAAATAAAAAAGATATAATATATCTATACACATTACAGATTATACAATATACATACTACATAAAAAATGCAATTATAACATACTATAGTAATATATACTATAAACATTAAGATACCAAATATATACTATATGTTAAAAAACATATACTTTATTATATATTTAATAATCATTACTGGATTCTTCGAGGTAATGCTTCTTCAGGTGTCTTTGTAGTGGTCTTTTACCAGCAATTTTTCAATTACAATAATATTAAAAACGACTTGACGGAATTCGAATTTTCAGGAAAATTTTACTCAATTTGTATGCAAAGTGACTTGAGTCCTTTGCTCAACATTTGCTTCGTCTAAAAAATAAATTAGTTTGCATTTTTGACGAAGTGCACAGAATTGCTGTGGGAGAGCTATGCTTCGGAACGATGGGGCCCGCTCAACCGGAGAAATATCACGGTCTCACTGAAAACCGGCGTGAGACATAACTTGCGCTGTATTTCGTCGAGTTTACCGGAGGCCGGAATACGGAATAGAAAGTTATTCTACTGCCTATTCCAAGTTCAAAGTAGGTTTTAAATTTCATTAAATCAGAGTTTCCAATTTTAATTACGTACTTTTCTCTTCAGAAAAGTTTTATTCATCCTACGTTTGATGGTAAAGGGATTATCGTAATAATGTAGATGACGCAAGAAGGCGCCAGGTTGGCGAGGCATAAAATGTCTCGAACTAATAATAACTAGAAGCTGCCAATTTTTTATTATATCGACATACATGTGGCTAGTTAGCTAAGTAGATTAATCGATCCTACGATTTAGACATCTATACATATA
>JAOTAV010093499.1:0-11260 GCA_026546445.1 Cyclargus thomasi | reverse complement strand
GGCGGGATTCGAACCCGCGACCCCCGGCGTAAGCTACCAACGCGCTTACCAACTGAGCCACAGAGGTCGTCAAAATAGTTGTCTTAGAACCTGATTCACCGCTTACAGATCCACAACTTTATTTGACAGATGTTGTATGGAGAATCTGTCAAAAAGTTGTTGATAGCCTAACAAAAACTTTATCAGTAAGCGGTGAAACAGACCCTTGATAATAATTGAGTATTGTATTTAATTGTAAAAAAAAATCAACAGGTACAGGGCTGTAAGACGTACAATTTCGGTGCCAGTAAATTTTCGTTAAAAAAAATAAACGTCATTTTGAATGCATTTGTTATAAATAATTACTTAAATATAACTTGTATCTGTTTCCATTTCGATATAAAGACTCTTTATGTTAAAAACTAATTTCTAGTCTACGAGTCATGGGAGAGAAATGCGACTTGTACAAAATGTTCCGGGAGCTAGATTGTCCCTTCAAGGAGTTCCAAGACAATGAAATGTCAGATTTCTGGAGCACGGTTAGAATATTGGCTTAAATAATTAATTGTGACTGAGATGAATGGCTGGTTGGGTCATATTGTAGTCGGTTCTCGATAGATTTTGACACTGAAATGCGCTGAAAGTGTATCCCTTATATCTATTCACTCAACGAAACTACGCGTACGGTGCGGGCGAACGTGCTAGTTTTTGATGAAATTTTTTGTAGGTATTTTAGGGGGATTTGAGTATGGTTTAGATTCATAAGCCAAGAATTTTCCGTGGGAGAGTCATGCTTCGGCACGAATGAGCTGGGTCGCCTGGAGTGATTCTACACCCTCACAGAAAACTGGCGTAAAACGGCGTTGTGCTGTGTTTCATTCAGTGAATGAGCTTACCGGTTTTACAACTTCCCTAATCCCCTATCCCTATTCCCATTCCCTCTTTCGACTCTTCGGGTCCATGGGTGACGGTAGTTGCTTTGCATCAGGTTACTCGTCTGCTCGCTTTCCCTCTAAATATCATTAAAATAAGACTGGAAGGACAACATCTGTCGGGTCCACCGGTATAGTTTAAAGTTGTAACAACTCACTTTTTTAGAGTTCCTTACCCAAAAGCGAAAAAACGGGATCCTATTACTACGATGTCTGTCTGTATGTCCGGCTGTCTGTCTGTCCGTATGTCTCTAGACTGCATCTCAACAGTAATAACTAGAGAGTTGAAAATTTCACAAATTATTTTATGTACGAGTATATCTGTTGCCTTTGTAGCAACAAATACTAAAAACAATATAAATTAAATTATTAAATATTGGTTTTAAACAATGATCGCGATTTTTGACAAATTTTTGGTCCTTTGCTGATAGATGTCTCTATGATGTCTTCTTCTTTCGTTGTTCTAAATCGCGCTTTCGCTTAATACGAATTGAACTGATAAAGCGGTTTAACCTACGAGAGTATGTCTTCTTAATTTTCGCTCCCTACTGGTACAGAAACCTTCGTGCGCGAGTCCAACTCACACTTGGCCGGTTTTTGCTCATTTCATGCAGCAGTTGGCCTTGTGCAGCAAAATTCATAAAGGGAAGGGATTTAGAAAGGATTCACCGGTCGAGGATTACTCACGTTTTGTTGTGAAGAGCTCTATCATTATTGTCGGGCTTAAAAAAATTGGTGGCACAGCACTAGAGCCTGAGCAGACAAAAATAGGGACCATCCATAAAGTACGTCACAAAAATTTTATAGTTTTTTAGACCTTTCGATTCTGCCCATCTGTCTCTGCCAGCGTTATGGACCTCGAGAAATCTGCAGAAATAGGGAATGAGCGAGATGTCACATAGCGTCTTCTCATGTGTGTCCTGAGACAGTTGGAACGCCTCCGTGGTCCAGTGGTACGGAGCTCGGCTCTTGACCCGGAGGTCGTGGGATCGACTCCCGCGTTGGAAACATATTATTTCCAAGTTTGGTTAGGACAATGCAGGCTGATCACCTGATTGTCTGACAAGTAAGATGATCCATGCCTCGGACGGACATGTAAAAAGTCGGTCCTGCGCCTGATCTCTCGCCAGTCGTGTCGGTCATCCGTCCCACTGTGTTAGGTTAAAGGAAGCGAGAGTGCTCTCGTGTAGCGCACACTTGGGCACTATTAAAAATTCTCCTGCGTAACAGGCCTGGTTGCTATGACCACCACCGTCACCGACAATGATGTGGGAATTATTATTATTATCTGACACAGTAAATCTATACGCCAATGTTCAGCGTCCCTTAAGCTTAACCCTTAGTACATAAGGGCGTTAAGGTAGGACGCGACATTTCCATTTTGGAGTAAGGCCCCAGACTCGCAGGGCACAAATCAATTACAGCGCGATGTTTCACGTAATTCAATCTGACAGATATTTTGTGGTGGAAACCGTTTATTTGCACGGTCTGCGAACGAAAACCGATTATGTCCTATAAAAATATTTTGTTTGGCTGTAAATTGTTTTCTGTGTAAATGATAATTTTAAATTTACAATTACAAGGTATTTTTAACGGAAAATTACTTTCAAACGGCGCTGTGCAACACTTTTGATGTTACAAATGCAAGAAATGCAGAGGCAAAGAGCTCTTGGTTGAGGTTTATTGACTAGGTATCATAGACTCGTATCCCGCTTTGGAAATATGTCGGTTACGAGAACAGTGCTGACTGATTATAATTAGTCAGCACTGTTAGGTGTAGGTAAATACTTATCTGCCCCCTGATTCACGATGTGATTGTTCCCGATTTTGGAAACTTCTGTTAAAAGTGTCAGGAGTTTCCGTGAGAACGTTTCCGTTTTCTCACGGAATCGCATCGTGTATCGGGGGGCTGTTCTACCACATCAGGTTAAGCTTGTGAGAATACTATGACTCTATCCATACTAAACGATATAAATAGGAAAGTATGTTTCGGTTTTTTCACAAAGCAACGAAGCAACCATTTGATTTGATTTTTGGCATATTTGGAAGGATACTTTTAGGTTTAAAAAATATTCGTATTTTAAGGTACGTGATGTTTGAGTTCCATGCCAGTGAAGCAAAAGAAACTGATATAAAACTTTGCACTACTCCGCTTTCAATAAAAGCGGAAAGAAAGTTCGACACATTAACCTAAGGCCGGAGAGAAAAGCATTATATTCTTGCCACTTATATGAATACACTGCCTTCCAGGGCGCCTCAGGGTCGCGCAGCACGCAGTTCAGCCAGGATAAGTGGGCGCCAATAGAGCAGCAGGTGCAGCCGCTACCCAGGACCGTGATGAAGGCCACCAGGACCTGGACCAGGGCGCCGCAGCTAGCCGAGAGGAAGTGGGAGACCGGCGTCGTGGTCTATGAGGTGGGACCTTTTTTGAAAACTTTCGTCGCGTAAAGTAAACCATACATTTTTCTGTTCATATCAAGCCAAATAGATTCAGCGATTGAGGCGGAAAGAGGTAGCAGGCAGACAGAAAAAAACGCTGTGCCCCGCAGTGCCGACTTTTTACGCGGTCAGCCACGTAAAAAGTCGCCTATATGATGATCCACCATATAGCTCCATGCGAAATTTTATCAAAATCAGCCCAGCACAAATTCACAAACATTCGAATTTATAATATTCGTAGAAAATAGGATTAAATAAAGTTTTTTAATCCCATAAAGCAAGGAAAATGTTTGTCAGGCACCAAGATGAAGCTAATCTGACTAATATACTACCAGGACGAGGAGGAGCGTATGTCGATCCAGGATATACAGGTGGCACATGCAGCTGTGATGCAGCGCTGCCCGTTCCTCCGCCGAGCGCTGTCGGTGTGCTATATGCTGGAGCGAGTTGAAGATTTTAGCGTAAGTACTCCATTGTGTTGCTATGGGCCCAGTGTTAGGTTCAATTTTGGTGTAGACGCGTACCAATAAGACATGAATGAGATATTTTCTGGTTCATTTCCGTAGGAGAGCCACACACGAATTGGTTGGTTTGACTTAAGAAATACCACGACCCTAGAGAAAACTGGCGTGAACAACGCTGTGCTGTGCTTCGTTCAGTGAGGTCCAACTCCCTCCCTATCCCTATTCTCGTAGTCTATTCTTTCATTAAGAGGACAGCAACGAGGTGGGCGACGGTAGTTGCTTATTAAGTGATTAGAACTAGTTAGTAGTCAAGCAATTTGAGAGGAATAAAAGGGTTTTATCTAATTTACCTTTGTACAATCGGAGAATTTGAAAGAGATACAGATTGTGGATCTAAATAATTTGGTCGGGTTATGTCGAACTCAACCGACAGATCAGAACTTATATCTATGGAATTGACATATTCCGACCGAATGACGCAAGCCCGTCAACCGGCTCTCTTTTAATTTCCCCCTTTATACAATCAGAGAATCTGAAACAGAGCCAGATAGAGGATCTAAGTGAATTGGTCGCTTTATGTCAAACCCGGATCACATGGAGTTGACATATTCCGACCACATGACGTAGGTACGTCAACTGATTTCCTTTTGATATCCCCCCATGTTGCTTTGCCCTTTGTGAACTTTAATATCCTTCGAACTTTTCGTTGATCGATACCAATTATAGCAGCAAAGCGAGCAGTGACTGACGTGTTAGCTCCGTAACTCTCACGTGCGGGGATGTTTTTCACGCGGTACGCAACGGTTGCGTGCCGGACCCGTCTAATTGGTGATCATAATTAGTTTTCTATTCGGATATCCGCTATTACTGATCTAATTACCTTAATCATGCTTAAAGTGCAATTTACACTTGTGTAAACGTGAAAGCTTCTGGATATCCTAATAATAATATCTATGGACGCTTCACACCACGTCTGACCCCGTGCTAAGTACCAGAAGGACTTGCGTTACAGGAACCAGACAACGGAAATGTATTTAATACTTTTTATACAATACACATATTTAAGATTTTTATTGCTATATGATACACATATTTAATACACATCCAAGACCCAGGAACATTGAAAAGCTCTTTGCTCCGTCGGCGGGATTCGAACCCGTGATCCCCGTTAATAAAGCTGAAGTAATTATATAAAACTGAAGAGTTTGTTTGTTTGAACGCGTTGATATCGGGAGCAAGTGACCGGAATTGAAAAATTATTTTTGTGTTGGTTAGTCAATTTATCGAGGAAGGGTTATATAACGTCACGCTACGACCGATAGGAGCCGAGCAGTAGTCAAAAAATGTAAAAACGGGATATTTTATCAAGTTACACGCGGACCGGTCCGTGGCATCATCCGTGAAACATAATATAATAGGCACTCTATTTTTTTATGCGGCAAAATCTTTTTTTTTTTTTTATTTAGGAACAAAAAACAGTTGTATGTTAAAACTTACATAACAACACAATTAGTTAAAATTAGAATATATAAACATATAACCCACGACATTGTTCACAGATTTATAAAACAGTAGTACAGCGTTTAGAATATAAACAAAAAGAAAAATTAATACAGAAGAGACAAAACAGCAATACCTAATAACTAAATGTCCTATTTGTTATATTAATCTTGAGCCTATATACATTTCTGGATCTGAAGACACGTCCATACGGTATCATCTTTGATTTAAGTCGGCCCAGCACGGCTTGGGTGCAAAAAGTTGTGGTTGGCGATCACTTTTTGTCTACAGAATATTCCCTAATTCCCCTTGAACCATTAACAGAATACATTTATTAAAGAGTAGGGCAACTCCCGGCCTTTGGACGTTCGAAATGACAAAAGACGCGCGAGGTCGAGATTCGTTTCTCTTCCGTCTGTGTACTCTGCCATTAATGCCTGTTATTTGAGTGTATATTTCAGTTGTCTCTAGGTAGAGCTATATAGCCGTAGTGTATATTTTGTTATTTTATATTAGCAAATAGTAAATAAATTCAAGTTTACCTGTATTTTATTCACATATTAATGATTCAATAAAAAATCGTTTACTTATTAGGTTAATATTTTTTTTATTTCATTTGACTTTTTTAATGTAAAAAATTGACATTAATGTAAAAATTAATTGCACGCCACTGTTATGGCAGAATGTTGGAACTATTTATAATATTGTAAGACCTTGTATACAACATTTTATGCAACAAATATTATTATTATATTATTATCAATAATAGTGTCAAATGCCTACTGTAGAGTCAAATAGACAAAATAATATGTTAAATAGATTTTGACAAATACTCTTATATGCCAGCTGCTGCTTGTTGCACCACACAACAATTGATACAAAAGAATCTACGCCATTCTTCACATACGCACGGCCTCGCCGTGTCGCGAAAAGTGGTAATGTATGAGAAACTATAAGAGTTTTCACTTGGCACGGCGACCGTGTTTACATCCTTTAATAACAGCGACCGTCTTAGTAATGTGTGGACTTGTAGGGATGCTTCCACAGTAACACGGGTGTAACACCGTTACCTTGTGGCGACTGGCGATCGTATGGTTGTGAAAAGGGGATACGGTATAGAAGTAACACATGAAATTGAATACCCTCATTAAGATGAAATTATCTCTTCTATGAGTCATTTTTCCCTTTCCCAGTTTGAACATCAGTCTCACGGGTTTACCTTCAAAGTGGGACCCGAAGGTTGGAGGCCCTATTACCACATCTACTTCCCGGGAGTGAAACCAGGGGGAGGATCCCATCATCGGCCGAATTTGTCCAGAAATGGTAAGATTTTTAACATTCGAATTTTTTAACATCTCATAACATCTGAAGAGTCGCAACTCTTCAGATGTAGCGAGTGTCCATGGGCGACGGCAGTTGCTTTCCTTCAGGTAACCCATCTGCTCGTTTGCCCCCTAAATATCATTTAAAAAAAAGTACGATCGTGAAGAGGACTTACTCGGCTAGCTCGACAATCATCGTATATGATCGCTTCTGATCAATGATCGTGCTGATGAACGATGGACGATCACCGCCGGTTGTGTAGAGCCTGCTAGCAGCAGCCATGGTGACTTTTTTTAACTATACGAAAAAGGAATGAGTTTTGTATCGGTGCGTGACAATCCATGGCATAGTTACGGGTGGGCTAATTTTTTACCCGGCCGCGCCAACGAGGTTATGTTTTTCGAGAGTATTTAGACATTTAGCTTGTGACTAGAATTTTTTAAAGTGTTCTTAACATCATCATCGACCTCGTAATTATCATTAAAAATAATTAATTATCATCAAAGATCTGTCTCTGAATATTTATCGTTACAAAACTGAGAGGAAAGTTGTAATGAGCGCGGGCGAGACAAAGCCGCGTATCTCCATAACAAACACTTCCCAGGCGCTGTAAAAAGAATTTGTACTCTCACTGGCGTTTCTCTCAATTATGAGACGCCCTCATTGTGATGGTAAAATAGTAAATAGAGGTTAAATGACGCTTTCCTAATTGTTTCGTGGGTAAAGATTTAGATTTGTAGGGAAAGAGGACGCAGTATTACTTAGAGGGTATTTTGAAGTTTTCAAGTCCCTTTCAAACGTCTATCACTACCAAAAGTATAAAAGTCAAACGCCAAAAACGTTTCAAAAAGGGTAGTGCCTTTTCACGTGCATACGGCAGTGGCACGGTCGCTGTGCCGTTTAAAGTTGTAACTTATCGGCAACATGGCCCGGCGACTGTAGCGCGCCTGTAAAAACAATCACAAAAATGAATTGTGCACAAATGCAACTATCACTATTGGAATGATCACAAAGGAGATTTCACTTCAAAAACGGCTAGTAAATGGTAAACTTGGATTTTTTTAAAGCGGCAATCGGCCCACCAGGTCGTCGCCAGAATCAACAATGGTAACCAACCTCTAATATGATCTCAGGTAGCCCGAGGGATGAGCTAAATCTGTCTTTGCAAATGGTAAGTGGATATGCAGACACTTGAGTAGCTGTAACCTTTGTGGTGTGAGGAACCTTTGCAGCTGCATCGTTTCCGCGCTATCATGTCGTGATATTGTCATCATTCATTATAAGTTGTTGTCCGCGACTACGTCCGCGTGAAACTTTATACGTTGTCCTGTTTCTACAATATTTTTGGATTACCGATCGGCTCCTATCGGTCGTAGCGTGATGTTATATAAGTAGCCTAAAGCCTTCTTCGATGAATGGACTAACCAACACAAAAATAATTTTACAATTCCGGCCAGTGCTTTCTGAGATCAGAACGTTTAAACAAACAAATGAACTCTTCAGCTTAATATTATTAGTATAGATTAAGTGAGCAAACTTGCTGGAAATAAACCACCTGCACCGGTGAATATGGACATTGGACACAAATAACAAGCCGCCGGCATTTTAATTTAGTGGAAATTTTGTTTTTGTCGGTTAATCTATTTATCCAGGAAGCCTAAAGGCTGTATAACATCACGCTACGACCACTAGGAGCCGAGCAGCAATCAAATATAGTTGTAAAAACTGGATAATTTATAAAGCATTACGCAGAGGTTGTCGCGGAAAACAGGAAGTAATATCATAAATGCGAAAGTGTGTCTGTCTGTCTGTTACCGCTTCATGTCATAACCACTAAACCGATTTTGCAAATTTGGTATGGAGTTACTTTGGGCAATTAGTATGGTAGCTACTAGGTAGTAGCTTCATACAAGAATATTTTGTTTGGGATTTTCGTGTTCAGGCGCTAATTTTGAAGAAAAAACTAGCATTCTGAATCAAATTTTTACTTTTCCATTACAGTTCAGCAATCATTTAAGCTACTTTAAGCAATAAACACGTAGCAAATAAACTATGACGAGTTTTCTTGACAAGTTCTTCGGATTTGACTTACCCGTTTGACGGGGAAAACCTGTACCTTAATACCGTCGAGCAAGCATTCAGGAAGTGGCTCGCATTTCATTTGACGCAGTGAATACGTAAAACTTTTAAAATCGGCCAAAACTATAATATAATTGATATGATGTATCTACCATGGGGGAAATTGGAAGAGATCCAGTTGACGGACCTATGTCATTCGGTCGGAATATCGACGGTTAAGAACCGGATACTGCTATCTACAAAATCTCAATTTTACAGAAGAGGAAAAAAACTTAATATAAATTTAATATTATAGATATGGATTATTTATACACGCAATATTCTTATATAATACTACACTTTATTACTGGTCACCACATTTTTATTAGAAATAACGAGAAGAAAAATATTTTGTTAGTAGACCTTAACAAAAAACCAATAAACGAAAAAAAGTAGGTAGCAGTATTCGGTTCTTAACAGTAGATATGTCAATTCAGGTTTGATATAACGCGACCAATCTACTTAAAGTCTACTTAGACTTATCCTCGGCACTAATGGGCCGGCTCGACAGGAGAAATACCCATGAAAACACACTGGAGGCGTAACTCCCTGCACCTTATTCGTTATCCTTATTTCCGATGCAACGCACTTGCAACACTTCTGATATTACAAGTTTCCATTGGTTGGTCGTCTAAGAAGATCGGTCTGCTCGCTTGACTCCTAATTTCATAAATACCAACAGGCTGGTACCTCGTCCGTCTCTACCACCTGGGAGCTTGGCGCTGCGTGTTCGTCAATGACGAAGTACCTCTGGACGCATTCGATTCCCCGCTGCTGCCGTTCGCGCCGCTCAAGATGGCGTCTGATACCAGTGAGGATTTCACTGATGATGTCCAGCTCTGGCCGCTGCTGCTGTGTAAGGTGAGGTCGATAACGTAATTAGGTACAGACAGTTCAACCCAGTTGTGATTGCGGCTCTATGGCTGTTTGTATACCGGACGACGTCACTGTCAACGAAATCGTTTTGGACCAATAAAGTGCCCCTTTCTAATCTAGACAATAGATTTCATTTTCTACCGACACTGGTCAAGCGTCGTCTCTCGCTCATGTCGTCGCTGCTCTGTAGTGGCGTAGAGCAAAATGAAAATAAAAAGCCCATATTTATATAGTGGCGTTTTATTGGACCGAAATAAACTCGTTGACGGTGACGGTGTACGGTTAATAAGTTTTGCTTACTCGGACGGCGTGTGTGTGCTTTTCATAGGCATGTGGCGGTACCCACATTAAGCGTAATAATTCTGCATAGCGCTATCGAAGTTTTCGTAACACGGCGGTATATATACAACAGCTGTAATGTATCACGCGGGCTTCGGCCTGACCGAGCATAACACCTGTCTCGGTCGGAATATCTTCCTATATATCCTTTGGCCACCGCGTTCATTCCCACAGACACTAATGTGCATATCATATGACCAAAGAACAACTGATGTTCTAAGTTCTTCTTAGGGGGATATCGCGTTCCTCCTTGTTCCTGGGAAACATGAAGAACAAGTTTTAAAATAATAATCCATTATTCTGAAATATTTGATTTTATCACAATCTGAAAAGGCCTTGAATTAAAAAGGCCCCTAGATGATCAATTTTATTGACAATATCGCGTATTGTACAATCAGAGAAGCTGTAAACAGATACAGATCGTGGATCTAAGTAATTTGGTCGGGTTATGTCGAACTCAACCGACAGATCACGACTTATATGGAATTGACATATTCCGACCGAATGACGCGGGTCCGTCAACTGGCTCTCTTTCAATTTCCCCCATTATACAATAAGATTGAGGGTTAATATTGAGTCTCAATATTTTAATAATAATAATAATAAATATGGACGCTTCACACCACGTCAGTCTGGCCCCGTGGTAAGTACCCGAGGGACTTGTGTTACAGGTACTAGACAACGGAAATATATTTAATATTTTTATAAAATACACAAATTTAAGATTTTTATTACATGATACACATATTTAATGCACATCCAAGACCCAGGAACATTGAAAAACTTGCTCCGTCGGCGGCATTCGAACCCGCGACCCCCGGCTTAAGCTACCAACGCGCTTACTAACTGAGCCACAGAGGTCATCAATAAAATGTATTTTTAAATGATAATGTAGGTTTAGGGGCCACCTAAACGAAAAATTAAATTCAAAATAAATTTAAATCGCTCGTCTTTTGTAGACTATGCATTTAGAACCAATACTTAAATGGAAAGAGCTCACTTTAACGTGGTTCTGAAATTTTAAACTTTCGCGCTGTAGTCTAATCTATACATATCGCACTGTAGTCTAATCTATATATACATTTATATATATACACATAATAAAACAGTAAAATTGGCGTGTATCAGTGTGTTATTATTTAGTACTAGCTGACCCGGCGAACTTTGTTCCGCCTTAATGGCAATAAATAAGCAGATTTGGTTTTTTTATTGCAAAATCGAACGCTGTCGAACGGGATAAAAAGTATCCTATGTCCGTCTCCTGGCTCTAAGCTAACTCCCTACCAATTT